>PVIC010010103.1:0-44049 GCA_004025085.1 Thryonomys swinderianus
TAGAGAGGGTTGCCCTTTTCTACTCCCCTTAAAGTTCTAAATGACCATGTGGACTGCCTTGCCTAATGAAGTGTAAGTTACAGTGCCTCAAGAAAGGTTCTCGTGGAAGTTTGAAGAGCTATCACCCCTTTTCCTTCATTTTTTTTTCTAATATTTTGAAGACAGAACCAAGACAGACCTTCTGTCTTTTTGAACTCCATAATCAATGTGATAAACCTAGACCATTTGTTAACTTGGAACTTTGTATGTAGGAGAATAAAATCCATGGTGGGAACTCCCAAACTCCCTGAGGGTATGGTAGTGCTCGATGCTTCTGCTTACTCTGGGCTTCTGTGAGGAGCAGGTGCTCTCGCTGGGCCCGCTGACTCCAGTCAAGTCTGTTCTTGAAAGAAGAACCACAGTAATTCTGTTGTAATAGAAGCCATTCCTCGCTCAAGATCTTACTATGTCTGTTCACTTTTCTCTGAGGATGTGTTACTAAGGCCTAAAAAGGGTGGGGAAATCTACCCCCTATTACCTCATAATTCTTTTTCTATGTCAGTGAGTGAAGCAACAGCTACCTTCTGATCTGCTCTGATCTGTTCGTAACCCAGAAGTGTTCTTCTACCACATGACCTCAAAGGATCCCTCTTACTCCTCCTGCACATCATTTCTGAAATATCAATTTTTCAGGATTTTTTTTGCCTCTCCATCTTATTCCCTGATACTCATTATTTTCATAGATTTGACGTATATGTCTGGCTTTTTCTGCTTAAAGGTGATATTTTATTATGTTTATAGCTTGCTGACCATCTTCACTAGAATGTGAGTTTAGAAAGACAAATATTCTTGATGGGTTTAGGGCAGTGGTACTTTACCAGTGTAGAACAGAGCGTCACACTGTTGAGTAACTTGCTGATTTAAGAAGGAAGAAATGTTATTATGTGAGAATTTTTTTGTAGCCCATCCTGTTTTATGAACTCTGCTGAAGAGCTTCTAAGTAAAATATTTTTGGGCCACTGATAAAGCTATAGTTTTGAAATAGGAAAATAATGTATACAAATGTGTTTACACACACACACTGTGTATACACACACACTAAGTATACACACACACTAAGCTCTAACTTTTCAATTGTAAAATCTGTATTACCAACTATTATACTCTTCAAAATTAATTCTGTCTGTTATTTCTACTGATTATATCTTTGTTGCAGCCTTGTAAAGAAACTGCTTTGAAATATTTGTGTCATCTTTCATCAGAAGACATTCTTATCCTTAGCTTCCTTCTTCCATTACAATGACTGTCGACACACGCTTCAGATGGTGACTGGAAATAATCCTTTCTAAGTAGAACATGTTATGCAACTTTTATGTTTTTCTATGTGTTACTCAAAATACAATATAATGAATATGACAAATGAGATGTTTCCTTTTATATTGATAAGTTCAAAAATGATCTCCAAAATCTCTGTACTTAAAAAATGATCTTCTCTGTTGTGCTTGACCAACATACAATTATTCATTACAGATAAATAATTTGAGACATATTTGTTTATATTTAATTGTTGCCCATAGTGGTGACATTAAATCTTAGTGTCAGAATTATGACAAAATCCAAATGTATGGTTTTCTAGCAATTTATTGTGCCATGAAAGTTGTTAAAATTGGCTAAAAATAGCTGGGCGTGGTGGCTCAGGCCTGTAATCCCAGCACTCAGGAGGCAGAGACTGGAGGATTGCTGAGTTCGAGGCTTGCCTGGGCTACATAGTGAGCTCAGGGTCAGCCTTAACTACAAAGCTAGACCCTGTCTCAAAAAAAAAGAAAAAAAATTGGCTAAAAATGGCATATGATTTGTACATGACCTGTTGTATTATTTTTACTTACTAATAGTCCTTTATTTAACATACAACTTTATGGTCACCTAGAATAATTTCATAATTGGATATAGTTTTTGAGACTATAAAAACAAATCCACATAACTTTCATAATCACATAGTGAACCAGCCATCATCAATGGAAAGATAAGCTTTAAGATGTGTATATTTCCCAATTTAATCTTATTAAATCAGTTTAATAAACTTTCAAAAAATGAAGATGTGTTCTTACCAGTCTCTACAAATTGCCCAATTGCTAACCTCTAGGATGTCCCTTTTATTACTAACACATGAAAATTAATTATAATTGAGCTAATTTTATGGTTAATTGTTAAAAGTTTAGTTACTGCCATTAAGGATAACCAAGTAAGCATGAATTCTATCTGCATTAAACACATAAGTAAAATTAAAGTAAAATTAGCTGGGTAAAAGTCTAAGTCATTTAAATTTTATAAACATGATTATGCTTATATAAAGAGCTGGATAGACCTGGAGACTTTATTTCTTTTTTATTAATATTAATTATACTTATAAATATACCAGAAATTATACCACAGTACGTAGTAAAAGCAGTTTGCTTGGAGAAACAAAATTACATAGAAGTAGATAAATAACTTTTTAATATTCTTATATTAAGTGTATAAAATTGGACAAGTTAAAAATGAATTTTCATTTATTAGAATGTTTTTGTGACATTTACCAAGAGATAATAAAAAAATAATGAAGAAAGTATAAAGATATATCTCTGCTTTGTTTACATATTTTTGCATATACTATTTGTATTATAGGAGAATAATTTCTAGAGAGAGTAAATTTCCCATGTAATGACAATTGGCAGTGTATATTTTTGTTATTCAATTATGTAGATTAACTACCAAGAATTCATGAATATTACCAAAGTTTAGCTATTATTCACAAAATGCTCACGAACTTGTGATGTAATTTATAATTGACTTCTAAAACTTCTCTAAAATTGAATCTACAAATAGTCATGAATATATTCTTAAGGCAATTAGTTTCTAATTAGTTTCTGTTCTGCATTCTTTTCTCTAGCTATTGGATGTTAAAATATACGGATTCAAAATGAAAATCAATATCCCGACTAAACATTCTGTTCTTTTAAGTGCATACACGACTGGTTACAGTACCATAAGGTATACAGATGTAGGTATTCATATATGGAAAATAATTTCAAATGTCTAGGTTAACATCTATTACAAATGTTCAATGGTTATATAGCTCTTAATACTCCATAAAATGTCATTAATTTATTTAAAATGATATGGTGGCACTTAGATGGTGACATACACTGGAAAGAGCATAGAAATGCCCTGTCCCCTGCATTTGGCAGTTCATCTGTCTCATCTGTGATAATTCTTATACTAAATGAATGAAGCCATGTAAATCATTTTCTTTCTGAGCTATGTGATTTACTCCAGATATTAATTGAAATTGTGAGACTACAGAAGCCCAGTTTGGAACCAGTCATTCAGAAAATCTTGAACAAAAATTAAGAGCTGTGGGCTGGAGATTTAGCTCAGTAGTTCTGGTGCCTGCCTCACAAGTGCAAGGTCCTGAGTTCGATCCCAGTAACCACATACAATGCTGGATATGGTGGCTCACGCCCACCAGCAATCAGTACCACATACCACAGTGCCAGGCATGGTGGCTCACACCTGTAATCCCACCACTCGGGAGGCAGAGGCAGGAGGAATGCTGAGTTCGAGGCTTGCCTGGGATACATAGTGAGTTCAGGGCCAGCCTGAACTACAAAGCAAGACCCTGTCTCAAAAAAAAAAAAAAAAAGTTAAGAGTTGTGAATGACACCTGAAGTAGAAGCCGTCTTATTAGACTAAGTCTTTTATCTTTGAGATCTTTGACTCGAGATAGAGTAGCAAAATTTAGTCACTTTGATGAACAATCAGCTGGTATTGGCTAGAGTAGGGCTTTGAACATGGGGAGAAACACACATCTGGTTAAAATGCTGTGTTGATCAAGAGAGAGCAGAGGCAAAAAAGTCATGATTATTTTAGAGTCTGTCATCTCAATTTTTTTGGAAAAATACAAAAGTTATTGAATTTCATTTTATTTTTCCAGTTCTTTTCTTATTGTGAGTAATACATTCTCAACCTTTAGGTCTTTACATATATGACTAGAAATAGGGAATCTTTAATTTTAATTTGATAGTTCCTTGGATCAAGAACTATTCATGAATTTATGGAGACAGAGCACAACACAGTTGAGGATAGAATAAATTGTGTGATATGTCTAGAAACACAGCCATACAATGTTGTTTCAATGCAGTGAAGTAAGCACATGCGAATTAGACTTCATACTAAGAGGAGGATTTGATTTGATTGTAGGGGAGGGAAAAACTCACAGCATCGTGCCAGAGTTCAGGAAACAGGAAAGAAAAAAGATGGAAAGAAAGATGGAGAGAGAATGGAAAGAAAGAAAGAAAGAAAGAAAGAAAGAAAGAAAGAAAGAAAGAAAGAAAGAAAGAAAGAAAGAAAGAAAGAAAGAAAGAAAGAAAGAAAGAGAGAGAAAGAAAGAGAGAAAGAAAGAAAGAAAGAAAGAAAGAAAGAAAGAAAGAAAGAAAGAAAGAAAGAAAGAAAGAAAAAGAAAGAAAGAAAGAAAGAAAGAAAGAAAGAAAGAAAGAAAGAAAGAAAGAAAGAAAAGAAAGAAGAGTGAATGGATTATATAGAATTGCATTTTTTTAAAGCAGATGGGTTTATTTTAAGTTGCCTCAGGCCACGGCAGGCATCCTTGTACAAATCTAATTTTCCACCTGCCTAGCTTTTGGTTGGGACTATCTTAGATGGTATCTCTTTTTTCCATACATAAATTTATTGCTAATTACTTAAGAAATATACCAGCATTTTCTACCCAATTTCCACTAAAATTTCAAAATAGGAAACCCAACACCCTCATGTTTAAAAATTCAGGACAACATTCTGACAGTCTCTGAGGACCCTGACGCTATGAGATTACTGAGTACAAATCTTAGATGTTCCCTCGATCTATGACTTAAGCAAACTCAAAACGTTGAAATGAGCATCATTATATCGTGTGACTTGGCCAAGGATACACTCTGGGATTTGTCACTTTGTACATATATGAATGATATCAACATATGGGGTCAGTTTGTCAAGTTATAAGGGAAAATATTTCCCAAGAGCATACCCTAATGATCGGACCACTGACATTTATGGTAAAGGTTCCCTGAAACTGATGCAAGATAGTACATGCTATTGTAATGAAGAACAAAAATACCAAAAAGCATTATTATTTTATTGTGAAATATGTACATTTTATAGATACAACTTGATTGCATTCGACATTGAGAATTGTACCAGTATATGACACGATTTAATAATGTAAGTCAAACTACAATGCTCTTACAGGGTAATAGAATATTCTGAATCTTGATATGAATAGCTTTTCTTCAGTTTTATCTTATGAAGAATAGAATCAATCCACGTTCTTCAAAGGGGGAATTATTTTACTGATAAAATAACCAAATTATTAAATATAATTATTGTAATTATTGTATTATTGTGTATTGTACGTCAGTCTGACTAGAGAACAGGAGTCAGGATCAGTGTTGTCTTCTAGGATCCCGAAGAATCATAATATTGAGTAGAAATGCTTTTTTAACTAATGCAAATCTTCAAATTATTTTGAAATTAATTCATTGAATAGTGGAGCCTTCAAAACTTAACTTGTTTTTTCTTTTTGTTTTTTTGAGACAGGGTCTTGCTTTGTAGTTCAGGCTGGCTCTGAGCTCACTATGTAGCCCAGGCAAGCCTTGAACTCAGCAATCCGCCTGTCTCTGCCTCCCAAGTGGTGGGATTATAGGCGTGAGCCACCACACCCAGCACTTCAAAACTTAACTTTTTAAATACATATTTTATCTCCTGAAGTTTTCCATTATTCTTTTTATTATACTATTTATTCATTTCTACTGGTGGACAAATATTGGACACATTTATGAAATGCCTGTGTTCCTAATCAGTTGTGTTCATTTAACAATTCAAACTCTTGAGGACAACAATATTTTTGGAAAAAGACAGAACTTGGTATCTTTTCATGATTTTTGTAGTTTATCTGAAAAGTATCAAGGAAGGTATATTTCCTCATTTTTTAAAGATTTGAAATATGTATCAATAGCTATTTTTTTATTTAGGCCTTTTGTGAAGAATTGCACTAACCAAAATAAAATTTCATATTTGTATTACCAATTGAGATTTTGAGCCAAGAGCAAAGATTACTTTAATAAAATCTTGTAATAGGCTTTAAACAAAAACTGTTTTATTTATTTTCTTTGTCTATGGAAGATGAGAGCAGACTGCAATACAGTGAAGGAACTGGCAAAATTCCAAGAAAATTCAAGTCAACCTTTTCCAGAGCTGGATTGGAAACAGCTAACATACTAAAGAAATCCTTCTAAAGGCATCTTGCATAACTTAAGAGATATTTCTTTCAAGGCATATTCATGCCCGCAGGCGGAGATCTGCCTGTCAGTGTTTATCTACTTGTCTTCGGTACAAATGGAAGAAAATTAAGGCAGTTTTTCCAGCAACATATATTAACCTTCTGTCACCTGAAAGGGAGAAATCTGAAGCATATGTACCTGCAGATGGGACGCGTTGGCAAGATTCTCCTGCTGAAGGCTCCTCTCAGTAAACTGGACTGTGATGTTGTGTTTAAACTGGAGTAATCAGAGGGATTAGAAACAAATAATAATACTGAGTACAAATTAAGGACACTGCCACTTGGTGAACGTTATATTGTTGTTTTTTTTTTTTCTGGTTGATTTTTCTTTATCTGGTTCTGAATTGCTTAATATTCCTTCAGGAAAAAAAAAATCAAAAGTCAAGTGTCTCAATTCTCTAAAGCATACTTCTTCAAAGTCAGAATGTGTGGGAGAGAAGTGGAAGCCCCGACAGACACGTGCCAGCTGCTGTCAGTGGCACCCCCTAGAATAGCAACATGTCCCTTGTCTCAGCAGGTCCAAAGAAGAGGATCCAGCTATGTACAAAATCATATTTTTCAAGCCACATCCTATCGCATATCAATATCTTCCCTTTTAATTCTTATACACTGCTTTTTATTGACATTTTCCTTATAGTTCTTCAGAGGATTTCTGAAATAATAACTAAAAAAAATAACCTTAGGTTATTACAAGCTACCTACATATATTTCTATATCCAATGACAAGTTATGAAATTCATAACCAGATTGAAAGTAACCATTGTGAAAAATGTAAAAAAAAAAATCTCTACCGTGCCAAAGTAAGCTTTGATTTGATTAGTGTTTCTTCCGGAAATAGAAATAAGAACCTAAAAAAATAGTAATGATGAGAAGCCATTATTTAAACCGTTTTTAAAATAAGGAATTCTTTACTGGTACAATTTATATACATCTCACAATCACACATAACACTGGGGAATTTGCACTAATATATGACACAAGTTAATTCTCATTTTTACCTTTAAATACGACGGTGGGGAGCAGTGTTGTTAGCGGCTGACAGAGCCTGTGTTTTGCGGAAGGACCGCCTTAAGGGGCGTGTCTCTGATCAGAGAGGCCAATGCCCAAGCAGCAGCCCGGCAGGAGGGTGACAACATGAATATCCTTATTTTTCTCATTCTGCCCGTTGATGTTACAGACAGACATCAGCCTGAAGAGACAGTAGAGATCAGATTCTTGGTCACAGAGTTCCACAGAAACAATGAGAGGACAATGCAATCATTTGAGTAACAAGCATAGGTTAGAAAGAAAAGTCACAATTTTAAAGTATGGCAGAACTTTATGTACAGGAAAATTAATATGAATTTTTTAGCATTTTTAATACAAAGGATTGATTGAAATTATTATTGTTTTTGTTTTGTTTTGTTTTGTTTGTTTGTTTGTTTTTTGAGACAGGGTCTCACTTTGTAGTTCAGGCTGGCCCTGAGCTCACTATGTAGCCCAGGCAAGCCTTAAACTCAGCAATCCTCCTGTCTCTGCCTCCTGAGTACTGGGATGACAGGCATGAGCCACCACTCCCGGCACTGTGGTGTGTGGTGCTGATTGCTGGTTGATTGTTGGTGGGCGCGAGTCACCACGCCCAGCATTGTGTGTGGTTACCGGGATCAAACTCAGGACCTTGCACTTGCGAGGCAGGCGCCGGAAACACTGAGCTAAATCTCCGGCCCTGAAATGATTGATTTGTTGAACAAAACCGAGCCATGAATGGGGAATTCATTTAGACAGTGAAAGAAGACTACAAAGCATTTAAATATAAATGACTCTATATAATGGCTATAGACATGAAAACTTGGAAATTAGAAATCAACTGTGGAATGCAAAACAACTTTGGATATTCCAGGTTTTAATGTGGTAGCTGAATGAGACACATGTAGGTATTATGGAGTAAAAATAATATGCGTATTTTGGGGGCAAGTCATTCACCAAACTCTCTAATAAAATTGTGACAAGAAGGTATCTAGGCTAGAGGCAAGTTTTAGAATTTTGTCCTAATAAATGCATAGTCAGAGTACACAGATTCTCTAAGGGACTTATTATCACTAAGTGGCAGTGGAGGGACAAAGACTGGACTTATTTGGGTGTTCATAAACCACTGAGTGTTGAAACTCCACTGAGATGATAAACAGCATTACAGACTCACACTGGAAAGAAAAACACGTGAATGCTGAAAAACAGGCAGTTTCAAAAGTACAATGATTGACAACTCAGTTATTAATATATGTGATTAGAGTCATATATGAAAATGTCTTCATTGATATCCATTCATTTGAAAAATTATCTTGCTAGTTGAGACTGTTCTCATGAGATACACATAGAATGGTTTAAATATTTTATCTAATAATTTGAAATATTAGAAAGAATATCTCAGTTGAGCATAGTATTGGACCTAATAAATTATTGAAGTACCAAAATATTCTTTTCTTATAAATAGTCTGGAAGGTTGAGGATATAGCTCAGTGGTATAATAACTACCTAACATGTACAAACCCTGGGGGTAGATACACAGCAACACAAAGCAAAACAAACACAAAAATGTATACAAGTTTATATTATTTGTAAGAGTATAATTTTAGTAAATATTCTCATAGCCTAATTCTTTGTGAGGTAAAATATGAATTATAATTGAAAAATATAAATGACTTACAAACTTGGAGTTTTCCCTTTATTACTATCTGAATGAATGCCATTGAATATTTTTTAAATTATTGACTAATTTAACTTGAAATTTTACTCTTGTCTCTGCCAGCATTAGTATTATTTGTGAAATATGGGTAAAATTACTGTATACTGACAGTAGATCACAATTATTTAATATGTTTCACCAGTTATCTGAGCCTATGTAAAATTATTATCATATATTCTTCTCTTTTAGAACAATTCAGTTGCTGCCTAAGAGGAGATCTTTCTCTTTCTTCAGAGTATTAAAGGAAATTTTTTTTTTGGTCTTCTTTTGTTTCAGAAAACAAACAGGTATATATATATATATATATATATATATATATATATTCAATGAGGTCATGAATTTTAATTTAGAATATTTTGACATCTAATAAGTTTTATATATTTTTGTGGAAGGATGATTAATAAGTAAATCTACTTATAAACAATACAAACAAAATAAGTAACATATGTGTAGAAGTGTTAGCTTTTCATAAAGTAAATGTAGAATGCTCTATATTTTAGCTGCAATTTCTTTTCTGTTGTTTTTTTTTTTTTTTTTTTTTTTTTTTTTTTTTTTTTTTTTTTTTTTTTTTTTTTTTTTTTTTTTTTTTTTTTTTTTTTTTTTTTTTTTTTTTTTTTTTTTTTTTTTTTTTTTTTTTTTACTTTTAAGCTCCATTCTTAAAAAATTACTTTCTAGGAAATATTCTTACAAGTTAAAAAGTTTTCATTAAAATTAAATTGTTATTTTTTTTCTACTTCCTCAAAAACATCAACAGAAAAACTTTGAATGCTAGATGTCCTTAGCATTTTTAAGAGAATAATATATAGAAGAATAATTTCCTCAGTCACTTTTTAATCTCTTCATAGTAAAAATATGGATATACAAATAGATACCATAAGTTCATTATGTTGATGGTATTAAAATACACTTTACTAATTTATTTTGCTTTCAAATATTTTGACATTTGCTTATATATTTTTGCTGCAAACTATCTGATGAGTGTGGAAAGGTTAAATGAAACTTAATGTTATTTTTAAAACTAATTAATTGCAATTTAGAATAAATATTTGATTCAGCCCTTAAATTTTCATACAAATTCTTCTTTATCAACAGTAATCTGGATCAGTTTGTACATTTCCTTTTATCTTAAAAGTATTCTTTTTCAATGTTTTTCCCTACATTTTTATTATGCTTCTTTGTTTATACTGATATCTAAGTCTTAGAATATGCTAGCTTTTATGCTGCCAAAGAAAGCCAGTCACTTTAATAATATGAAGTTTTTTCTTCCTTGAAGATATTGAGAAAAATACTTTGAACCTACTTATAGCAATTGAGCCTAATTACTTTTTAAAAAATTTAGTTTGAAAGTAGGCATACATATAGTAAATTCAATTCAATCTCTTTAGAAATAGTAGTCTTTTACGTTTTGAAAATTACATGTTCAGAATTTAACACCATCAAGCAGATATATTTTAGGGAAATAGTGAAGATACTTAAATCCAAACATAATCTTTTAAACTTGCATTTATCTTTATATTAAAGAAAATTTCCCACCTTGTTATTTCTGAGATCAGCTAAATAATGAGGAAAACAAAAATGTAAGAAAAAAAATGTAAGGGGTAGATATAATCTATGTAAAAATCACTGTAATAGTCAACTTTCTTGCTTCTGTAAGAAATTTAACTTGGTTCATTCTTTCCGAGAACCCAGATTCTGTCTAGTAAGTGGGTTCCAAAACAGAAGCATCATGGCCGAAGGGCCCACCAGCCTGCAGCTGCTCTCTCTAGGTGGTGAGGACAGGGCTCAGGTGAAGACATCCAGTACGAGATAAACTCTTCACGAACCTCTCATGAGTGACCCATCTTTCATGGTCTGGCCCTTTCTCTATGAAATCAGCACTAACAACTGGTTCACACCAGTTCTCCTATGATCTGATCCTCTTTCAGTAACTTTTAATTAAGTCAAGTTCTGCCAATCCAGATTAGTAGGCACAGTTCCAACTTTCTAAATCATTTTCTTTGTCATACTTAATATCTGAGTTAGCACAAGGTCATGATAATACGTTCACCTAATACAAAACAAATGTCTTACATTCAACTAAAGCTGTAATCATGTCTTCCTCAGCAGTAACACTGACCCCCATTGCTCAAAAGCCCACGCAAGTTAAATGTCCTCTGAGATGGTGATCCCCAAACTGTGAAAATTTGAAAAGGAAGCTACTGAACATCCAGTAACACAGGCTAAACATTCACATGTTAAAAGCAGAGAAGAGAATGATAGAAAAATATAGTATTGGCAGGCCAGGGACTTAGTTTAAGTAGTACCATGCCTAATTTGAGAGCACAAGATCCTGAGTTCAATCCCCAGCACTGCATGAAAAAAAAAAAGAAGAAGAAGAAGAAGAAGAAGAAGAAGAAGAAGAAGAAGAAGAAGAAGAAGAAGAAGAAGAAGAAGAAGAAGAAGAAGAAGAAGAAGAAGAAGAAGAAGAAGAAGAAGAAGAAGAAGAAGAAGAAGAAGAAGAAGAAGAAGAAGAAGAAGAAGAAGAAGAAGAAGAAGAAGAAGAAGAAAGAAGAAGAAGAAGAAGTCTTGACACTCTGGGGCAATCCATCAAGGCAAACATTGATTTCTGTAACACTATGTCCGGCATCTGGGACACGTAGGCATAAGATGAATTTCAGAGGGATTGGGTATCTGCACCCCTGTGGTCTCACTCTTGGTGTCCCACATGGACTTTCTTGGGGTGGCTTCTTCATTCTCATGGTAGCCTTCCCCAGCAGACTTTCCATGCTATCTGCGTCTTTGGCTCCGTAGTGTCCAGCGAAGTCATGGTCTCACTCTCACAGTGCCACCCTCTCAGAGGCTCCTGGGTGAGACTCTGGGCCAGTCACACATTTGCCTGTGCACCTGGCCTTCTTTAGAAATCTAGGTGGAAGTGTCAATGATTCCGGCACTCTTGCTTCTGTAACCCTGAGACACCAGTATCAAGAGGAGGACACCACAGTTTGCTACCAAGCTGCTGAACCGGAACTAAAGCATCCCTTGTGGTCCTGGATAGCTCTGCACCTTACAAAGGATCCTGGTTTCTAAACTGTATATATGATAATTAAATTTATAACATAAGATAAATAAATGAATTGATGTAGGAAAATTAAAGGGAGGGGTGGAAGGAAGGGAAAAGTATAATTGAAATTTTATGTACGTATACCAACTCTGAACAGTGAATGTAGTTATGTGCTACACACTTGTACTCATCAAATCAAAAAGAGAAAAATCCAAGAATTTGTTTTACCAACAGGCCTGTATGTAGGGGTGTTTAGACTTTTGTATCCTGGAGCACTGATGCGTGGGGCCTCCTGATTTCTGAGATGTCCTCAAGGCATCTTTCTGCTTCCAGTTCAAAATATTTGGATCCCTTTTGTTGATGTCAGTCTCTTCAGTAACTGCACTCCTTTGCCTTACAGTTACTTCCATTCAGACCAAAATAGAGTGTTTAAAATTCTTGCCTTTCTTCCTTTTCGTTTTTGATTTTCACTATAAATCTGGCTAACATCAGCTAGCCCAACGCAGAGCATGAGAGAAATGTTGGCCTGCCCTGGAATTTCCTCTGTGAGATTAGTTAACCCACCACCTTCACGGAAAGTCTCAGCACATAGACAAAAATGTGGATTTCTTTTCTTTTTCTGGCAACATATAACATGCAAGACCTCTAGTCCAGTTCCCAATACAATCTTGATTCCACTCTGAGATGTCTTGTCTTTACCTTTCATAGACCAGGTCTTCTGAACTCCAGCATGAGTCATCAGCCGGGCTCTGCTTTTAAACTTAGCCTTTCTGTACCTGCGGCTCCAAATTCTCCAAACTGCTGTGCGAAAGGATTTGCAGAAGGTCCATGGCACAGGCGGTAACAGAATTCACTGAGATCAGAGTAGGAGAGGACGGATCAGCAGGCAGATTCCCTGAGTCCTGTGCGGGAAGTAGGGACAATGGACTTCAAAGGTTAATGACCGGGTCTGGCAGAAGAGAGTACTCACTTTGGTGTGTGCCATGGAAAGGCAAGGCAACTTTTTAAGGGACTTTGGATCTTGTGGGGTTTAGCTCAAACAACATGAGAAAGAATATCTAGAATGGGGCAGAGTTAGACAATCATTTTCTTTAGGCACTGCTGATCTATGTCATCGTATCTAGTCCGTTGCTAGATAGGTGTGGTAACACCACGCTTATACTAAGGAAGTGTTAGTGGCTGATTTGGTGTGAGTTTCTGGAATATTTCACTTTGAAGGAGAACGTATGACTCGAGTAGAACTTGGTGGTAGCTGAAATGGTGTCTGTTTACTTAGCAATCCACCTAAAACCCGTATTTTCCTCCTGAAAACTATATCCAAAGCCTTCTGAATCACCTGACCAGGTAAAGTGATAGCAGTGACTTCACTTCTTAGTACCTTTTTCTGTATCAATCAAAGCTTTCCCCTTGCTGGAGCACAATACCCAATGCCCACATCTTTTTTTTATTTTTAAATTATGAAATAGGTACATTTTATATACACATCATCACACTCGACATTGAAAATTTGTACCAGTATATGACATGAATTAATTCTCATTTTTCCTTATTCCCTTACTGGTGCTACAACTCTATACATGAGTTTGTTTCCACTTTTTTTTTTTTTACCATCACAATTTTTTCTTTCCCTCGTTACCCCTACCACCCATTTCCCTTAGGATATTTTATATTTTATAGTGTCTATCATACATTCTAGGACTTGTTCACATTTTCAGTTTCTCATGCCAAATAAAAGATATGGTATTTAAAATCTGTCTTATTTATTTCACTTATGAGTGTGTCCTCAAGGTATGTTCATTTGAGTATAAATTTATCACTCTTTGTGGTAGAGTAATAATACTCCATTTTATAAAACATCACATCTTCTTTGTCCAGTCTCCAGTTGATGGGCCAGTGCCCACATTTTAAAGGAGAGGCTTAATCTGGGTCTTGCTTTCAAAGCTTCAATCCTGGTCAGCTGCCTCCAAGCCAAGACGCTTGAGGCAGAAAGGTCTGGTGGATCAAAGCTGCTCGATTCATGGTATCTGGAGAGCAGAGCACAGGAGAAGAAGCTCCAGAAGACGTGGCCAGAGACCAGCAGCAGTTCTGACGTCATTGTCCTGTGACTGATCCAGACATGACTGGAGTGTGCTGGACTGATCTCTAATAAAGCCAGCCAAGCTGAGAATTAATAGTAACAATATAAACACTCAAACTGCTTTGGAGTTTCTGTTTTATAAGACATCTCTACTGTTCATTGTGTCTGACACAGTATGTGTAAGCTTTAAAATGAGAGACGGTATGTCTCTCATCAAGAGAGATGGTGTGTCTCTCATCAAATGTAAATTGGATTTATGTTTCATAAATGTGTGTGGAAGCAACTTCTAAACACTGCATATATTTAATGTGCTAACTTATTATATTGGTGTATAAGCACATATTTTATTTTTCTCTTTATGCTACAAATTTGTGGATTGTACTACATATAAGGTATCTCTTTAAAAAGTCAATTAAAACCTCTGAGAATAACTTTGCAAATTGTTAACTTCTAAGTTAAAACTATATGTACCAATATGGTGTCATAAGATAATGTTCCCCTGAGTATTTACTAGAATTCAATTTTGTAATTTTCTTTTTTCATTTTTGCTAGATACAGAATTCTGGGTTGGCTCTTTCATTATTTTATTTCTAAATCTTTAGTGTAATTGGCACAACAATTTGTGTACGTGTATTTCTCCTGTCTCACTGCAGCATTTCCTTCATTGACCAATCCACTGACCATCCCCCTTTCCCATTCTCTTTTCAGATACTTATATCCAAAAGTCTTGTTTCAATTTGTATAAACTCAACATTTTTATATTTTCCACAGCAAAAACACAAAGTGCTGGCCTTCTTGTGCATGGTTCATTTTAACTAATACAATTTCTCCAGATAGATGATAATTTCATTTTGATGAAACCCCATTTGTCTACTTTTACTTTTAGGTTCTGCAATTTTGAGATCTTACCTGGGACAAAATCAGTTTGGTTAGCCTTTGTATTTTCTCTTAGTTGTTTCATAGTTTTAAGTTTAAAATTTTTAAATGATTGATCCATTTGAGGTTTTTTGGTATGTAGTAAGAGATACAGTTATAAATCTATTCTTGCGGATGAGAATATCCAGTTTTGCTGATCCTACTTATTGAAGAGACTATCTTTTCCTTAAACCGTGCTCTTGATATCTTGGTTGAAAATCAGTTGGGTGCAAATGTGTGGGTATATTTGTGCAACTTCTAATTGTTTTCTTGATTTGTATGTGTTTGTTTTCTCCATGCATCTTGCTGTTTTGTTTACCATAGCTGTGGTAAATTTTGAAATCCAGTAGTGTGATGGACATTTCCAGGTTTATTTCACTGTTCAGGACTCTTTGGCTAGTGAGTTTGTCTGTGATTCCAAATTTTAGGAGTGTTCCGTTTTCTATTTTTGAGAAAATAATGAGATTGGCATTTCATCATTTTTCCCCTCTTGCAGTTTAAAAAAAGAAAACATTCAAGTTCAGGATTCTTCGGCTTGTGGTTGAATATGTCAGTTGTATTTAATGCATAAACTGAATTCTTCAACTGAAAGATTTCTGTGTAGTTCTTTTGATTAAATTTGCCTGCTCATTGAACTTTTCATGCACATCATGAACTGTTTTTCTGATTTATTTGAATTGTGTACCTGTATTTTCTTTTAGCGCACTCGGTTTCCTCAAGATGACTGATTGAATTTTTTCAGGTCATTTGCCAATTTCCATCTCTTTTGGGTCAGTTATTAAAGACTTTTCATTGTCATTTAGTGATTTCTTGAGTCCTTACTCTTTCTCTTTTTCCTACAATGATTCCTATGCATTTGTCCTCTTTAATGGTGTGCAGGAGTTTGTAGGGAAAACCTTGCATCTGATCATTGGCCTTAGGAAGCTGTGCAGGAAGTGTTGTTGACTCAGAGCAGATGTAGTAATGAGATCGCCACATAAGTTCTTCACTATGATCGGTGGTAATGGTGCCTGTGAGTGTCTCAGTGGCCTCAGTGTAGAAGCTTGAGTGACTGACCTGTGGGCTGAGGTGGGACCTCACTCTGGGTGGGGCTTCAGGTTGGTTTGCATGTTAGGTCAGCAAGAGGGTACTCCATGGTCTCGGGCCTGCACTATAGCTGAGCAAAACCACATTTTCTTTGGAGGGCAGGGAACTGAGTGGACCGAGGCACCTAGTTGTGCATGGAACACCACAGTCACTGCACAGAGAAGACAGAGTACTTCCCAGCCAGCTTTTCTCCTAGGAAGTAGACAACTGCAGCAGCTTCACTGGTAAATGGTGCATGGCTGTGTGTAATAATGTTGAAAAGGCAGCAAAGCCTCAGGTGCGGAGAGACTCAGTGGTGACCAGCTGTCAGAGCAGAGCCCTCTCCGTTTGCATTTTCAGTTTCAAGATGGCACATAGAGCAGCCATTTGGGTTATGAGTTAAGGGTGTGTAATATGGACATTTTCCTAGATTAAAGCAGTAGTGAGAAGCTCACAACTCCCTAACCCTATCTCACGGCTTGAGTGGACTAGAGAACCCCCAGCAGCCAAGACTGCAGGTGCCCGTGGCATTCACTGCACATGCTCAGTATAGGTTCTTCATTTTTCCTCCCAGGAAGGAGACTGTCTTGGCCTTGGGTGATCTCTAGTGGGTAGAAGAAATGGTGCAGACATTTCAGTCTCTTCTCACTGCTGAGCCATAGCACCCACAGTGTAGATGAAGAGGGGTTTATTTTGCTCACGGTTTCAGTCGTGATCCATTGGCTCTAACACAAAAAAATCATAGCAGAAACTACTGAGGAGCAAAATCTGCTTAGCTCACAGCTTTCGGGAAACAGAGGAGCAGAGAAGTACTAGAGCGGGTGAGCAGAGCAGCCAGACCCGGATTCTGAGGCCACACATCCATTCCCAAACTAGACGCACCTACAGGTGTAGTGTACCGCCCCCCTGGGTGGTTCCAAAGCCTATGAGGTTAAGACTGAACTTGAACAGCCAAAATGCTCTTGGAGGACACACTGAGTCTCTGAGCCCCATGGATTTTCTATCACATTCTTGATACACTTTAATGCTCTACTTCAGTCCTCTAATAAAACTGTATTTTGGGGTTTTGGTCTTTTTTTTTAAGTTTTTTGTATGAGGAGGACAAATGTTAGGAAGTATGTGTAAATCATCCTTCGGACATCACTCTCTCACTCAATATTTTATAAAAATGCTGCTATCCTTTCATTTTTTTCTAATATAAAATCTGTTGTCATCCATAAATTACCTATACAGAACACTTTTTAAAATTCCCTGGGTGCTTTCAGGATTTTCTGTTTATCACCAATTTGATCACAACGTACAGTTCTGTTCATGCTTTCTTGAGCTGTGTGTTAAGAGTCTCAGATCTGCAATCTATGATTTCATTCCAACTTGAAATGTACAAATAAAATTTTATTTCATTCTGCTGTTTACTGTCTCTTAAATACGTGGATGATGTCTCCAACCCACAGCTGTATGAGCAAGAGTCCACGAGTGCACAAATTCTAACTGAGCCAGTACTGCATCGGTCAACTTTTCCTCTCTGTGAGCAGGTACATGAAGAAATCAACTAAAAGGCTGAGAGAAGGATCCCGTGTCAGAGTCCCAGAGGTTTTAACGCATGGACCCCTGGCTCCAAGTTAGAAACATCCCCTCTGAGGGACAACGGTGGAAGAAGGCTGTTTACCTCCTGGGAGCCAAGAAGTGGAAACAGTGTAAGATCTAGACAGAAAGGAGCCAGTGACAGAATAGACTCTCTGAAAGCTTTGTGCACAGTGATGGGACACATCTCCTAAGTAGGTACCACATCACAACGAGTCCAGTGAGCTTCAAACTCACCAATGGATTGATCTACTTTATGAAGTTAGAACCACCATGAGCTACTCCGTTCTATAAATCCCATCATATGACAACAAAGCCTTACGCTCATTAAAGCTTTGGGAAAACTCCTTGGATCCTAATAATAATGAATATGTTCTAGAATTAAACTCCATCAGACCCAATTCAGAAATGAGCATCTGAAATGAATAGACATTTTACAGATGAAGAAAAAGAAGCAGCAAATAAACCTATGAAGTAAAGCTCAAAATCACTGGTCATTCAAGAGATGCAGGTGAAAACAACACTGAGATTCCATCTTATGCCAGAAAAAATGGCAAGAAAGATGTCAGCCAGTAACAAATGTAGAAGGACTGTGGGGAGGAAGGAACTCTTCCCCACTGTTGATGGGAGTGTAGACTGATGTAACCACTGTGGAAATTCCTCAAAAACTAAAATTAGGGGTCCCCTTTTACCCTGCTTTTTCTCTATTGAGTATGTCCTTGAAGGAATCAAAAGGATGATACCATGGAGACATATGCCAACCCATGTTTATAGCAGTGCAGTTTGTAATGGCTAAATTTGGAAACAGCCCAAAAGCCCATCAACTGGTCAGTAAATAAAGACAAAGTTCTTTTTTAATGAAACAAAATACTGCTCAGTCATAAAGGTAAACCTCAGACATATCTAAGTTGGTCATAAATTGATAGCTCTGAATGTGTGTGCATGTGTGTATATGTCTGTCTGTCTGCTTGTGTATCTTGAGGGGACTTCTTCACCTCTATCAATTGCAGTCATTTAAATATAAGTTAGAAAAAACTTTTTTTATTTCCATTTCATTCTTGGTAAAGGAACTGCTTAAAATATTTTACTTCTTAGTGAATTTTGCTTTAAAATCAAAATATGAATATTATAAAATACATGCATTTTTTACTTGACCTAGAAAAAGGTTTTTGTTATAAAAAGAAAGTGAAGATCATTATTTAGTGCTACAATGAAGAAGTGAATCAGGAACAGTTTGTGTTTTTTAAGCTAATCTCAATTTACCTACTATAAAGCCAGAATTAGAATACAGAGCATAAATAAGAAAACATCAAATATTAACTAAGGACTACGATTCTGTCAACATCTCAAATAATTTTGATATTAAAATGTGAACCAGTCTTACAGATTCTCCGAATTTAGATCTGATAACAATTTTAAAATACAATGTTAGCAGCATTTCCTCTTGAACCCAATTTCCTTAGGACAAATAGAACATATCCAACAGAGCACAGAAATGAGATAAAGGAATTTCCAGAATGTATTTAAGAAAAATTTATACAGCTCAACACTTTAGTATTTATCTTTTCTAAAGAGCGAAGCCTGCTGAATGTGATGTTGAAGTCTAACTAAGCAGGGTGCACCACACCACAGCCCAGTAGGTCACCAGAGGATAACTCTAGGGTGTTGCACACAACACCCACCATGGGCGTTGAGTATCCTGAGTGGCTACCTCTGGTCACCTAAACATCACCCCCAGGCCCTGACTCTCCAGGCCTCAGCCAATAAACAGATTATCCCTGAAGCTTTTTCCATGCCCATCCCCAATTACCTGTCTAGAAGCTACCCTCCTGCTCCATAAATATAGAAGTGATTCTCTGAAATCATCCCCGGAGTCGGTATCCTGTTTCCACGGCTCACCCTCTCGGTCTGGGTCAAGATGCCAACAGAGAACCAACTACAAAGATACCAACACACAACTAACCATAGACTGCAACTAGAAGAATAAAGAAGCATCATTGTTATCTGAAAAATATGTGGTGAGTTATTAGTTCTAGGGGCCTAGCAATAACAAATGTTTAAAAAGCTGTTAGCCACAGTAGAGGTAACAAAACTGATCATAAACCTGTTACATATTTGCCAATTAACTCTTTTCTGTTAACACAAAGTAAAAACCTTGGAGTCAAGGCATTTTCTGACATAACAGTGCTGTGTCTTGTGTATCAACATTTCAAGTGAAGTTGGCAAGATAGTTCATAATGACGTATAAGAACAGAAAGAAGATAATAAACTGGCAGATGACCAGCTGTAGACCTCTACAAATGTGGCTTAGATTTGTAGGGATTTAAAGGTCTGACTTGCCAAAACTTTCTGCAAATATCTCTTTAAACTTTAAATGATTTTAAATGAGAGTTTGCTTACATAGTAATATCTACTATGATGTTAGTATATGTACAGTACACATTTAATATACATCTTAATGATTTTCAGTCTGCTATATTGTGTTTTAAGATGACTCCTTAACAGATTTAAAGGACAGATGTTTTTAAAAGTCATCAAACTCTTCCTTTTCCCTCGCTTCCCTCCTTTTTTACTTTATTGACACTGTTTAGTGTTTGTTCCATGCTAGGCACTGGGCATACAGTAGCAGATAAGGCTACTAATGAAACTGGGGAGACTCCAAATTAGTAAGAAAGCAGAGAGCTACAGACAGCTGTGAAAATTCTGTGGCATTCTTTCCGACAAAAACAAGCTGTCCTAGAACTATTTCTAAGGTTCAATTATAAACACAAAAGTACCAGAAAGAACATTAGTATTTCATGATAGTTTCATAAAAATTCTGCTACACTACTTTCATGGCATCCGATATTTTCAGCAGAATTGCAGGTATTGGGTAAAGAATATTATAAACATGTTTCTTGGCATTTTGGAATAAAAATTACTAGTCGTTTAGAGGAAAAAGACAATGAAAGTATTTGGGAAAGCTGAATGATTGCAAGTGATATTAAACAAGAATATTGAGCATTTTGTATATATCTAGGAACAGAGTTTATTCTTAAAGAGAAAATTTTTTTTATTAGGCCATGTTTGTGATACATAATGAAAATATTCATCCTGGGGAATTACTACAAGAAGACACCCTCTTATTTTTTTTTAAATTGAGTTAATTGGTACATTTTACATCCACTTTGTGATCACAATGAACATTAAGAATTTGTATCTGGGCATGATTTATTTTCATTCTCATTTTTCCATTCTCCTGCCTTCCCTAGCCCCCTAATGCCATATATGTGTGTATATATATATATATTTTTTTTTTACTGTTAATATTTTACACTTATGCACACTGTAAGACTTTATATTCATTAAACACACTGTTAATGATATGATTTAAAACAGCAATCTGTAAACTCAATTAAAATATCAAGAAACTAGATTCTTGTGCATAATAATAAGTTTTATTGGTACAATATTTCCTTTTTTCAAATGTTTAATAGCAAAGTGGCAATTTTACAAATTTCAGAAAACTGAAAATGTTTTCTAAATTCTCAGTCAATCTAACATTAAGAATTTCTACTTAATAGCAATGATTTCAATAAAAAATAAAAATAGAAAGCAGTCCTTAGAAAGTATTTAATTTTGAAAGGAATGTGCATAGTAGAGTGTTTAAGAAGCTTCTGTAGATAAACTGCCACTTTACTACTCTCAAGTGAAAGAAAATTCTACTTTGAAGTCTACAAAGGGAAGAAGACTTCCTGGCCAATCAAAATATAGAGCCTGGGACAGAGTTTGAGGCATGCGTGGAATACATTAGACATTTGTTGACAGATTATTAGTGAACGTATCTATTTAAGTTCATCAGCAGGCTGATATACAAATCGTCTACGTTTTTCACTCAATGTGCAATTTACTGACCATGTTTCAATCAGTCCTGCTCCCCTGATGAGGCACCTATTTTTCTTCCTTGATCTAGTCTTTATTTATATGATAATTAAACTCCCTCCTATCATTTATTTAGATTAGCAGGGCTATACTCTAGCCTGTCATTGAGTTGCTTTCAGTTACAGTTAAGAGAAAATTTAACTTTGCCGTCTTAAACAATGAAGAATCATTTCCTTAGTCAACCCAAACACATGAACTAGTTCAAGAGAGAAATAAGATCCGATGTGAGATCTGAATTTGTTGACTTCTAGCTTGCAAGTCTCTGCCCTGATGGCAATTAACTGTGTAATGAATCCATACCTTATATTGTTGAAGATATCTGGAAGGAAAATACTATATATCCTGCCTACTGTGAAACAAAGTTCCAAAGTTGTTGGTGATGGAACAACATCCTGTTTCACGGATGTTACCTAATAAATGAAAATGGTCATCAGAGTGAGCTTATTTGTCAGCCTTCCTGTCGTGGGGACTCAATAGCTGACATCCACACTTTAGATCAGAGATTTAATTTGGCTCATGGTATCAGGAGATTCTTTCCATGGTTGGTTGGCTCAAGGAGGAAACATCACGCTAAAAAGGTGAGTTGGAGAGCAAATCTATCCCATGAATGGTGGGGAAGAGGAAGGTGGAGCAACGCCAGAGATAGCAAAGCTAGAAACCCAGTGTAATTTTCAGACTTCACTCCGTGACCCTCCTACACAAGCCCCAAACTGCTTTTCTAATCCCCTGGGCAGCTTCCAATCCACAAAGCTAACAATTTGCCTTAATCCTTACACCCTAGTTCGCTTAATACCCAATGGGATCCCAACCCAAAAGCGTGGGAGCCCACATCATTTCTGAAAATGAAGATGAAGTTAATATTGCATGAATGCATTATTATTTTCTTTGCTGGCTGTGTTGTATTCATTTCAAAATCAGAAAGACAAGGTGAATCATGACATCGGGAGAGATTATTGGTAGAGTTTAGATTCACTATTACAGATACTGGCCTCAAATATCTGCTTACATAATGGATTTCCTCTGTGCCAAATTGGGAAAACTATATGAGAAGGAAAAAGAAAATAATGTGACTAAAAATACTGTATATTGTATCTCAAATACTGGTGCTGTCAAAAATTTATAGAGAATATATTATTTTGGCTTATGAATATTTGATACTGTATATGTGTACCAACAGTACACAGAGACTTGTAGAACAGACGAAAGTGAGTGTGGCAGAAATTGAAAAAAAAGAATAGGCTCAACTCATGGAGGCATCAAAAATAAGCCCATAAATTTCATTAAAAGATGATATTTTCTCCCAACTTCTGTTCTCCCAGTATTATACTTAGGCACAAAACACTGCAATAAAATAAATATTTTGGAATAGACACAGAAAGAGCAATCGTTTCTTGTATAATGCTGAATAGAAAATATTTGATATTCACTTATACAGAAAATAGCATGGAGCTACAGTAGGGTTTAAGAACTCGGCACTTCTTTTCATATTGTGATGCATTAAAAGACGTAAATGAGAGAGTGCAGCCACAAAGGCGGCTGAATTGGTGAGGTCACAAGTTAGGATATTAATTTTAACTGTTGGGATAAAAAATGGTAAGAACAACATAAGATTGGAAGTATTTTAAAAAGCCCAAAAGTTTAGAATAAGAAAAGGGCTAAAGGAGAACTTCAGCTTACAAAAATTCCAGAAAAACTATTTTTTAATGTTTTCAATGAATATTTTATATGAGAGAGTAACACTTCTGGTGATATTTCAAGTCAATAGACTAAATATGCAGTTGATCTTTTATTATGCCTTATTTGTTTCTCTAACTCTCAACCAAAGTCTTCAGTGAGCCTCTTTATTTTAAATTGAAAATTGATTTTGAAAAATATACAGGTATTGTAGCTGAAATAACTCTGGAAACCAACATTATTAAAGTGTTTTTCTACCTGATTTCAGAATTTTCAATAAGGCTACAAAAATCATGGTGTATTAATCATGAAAGTATTGAAAATATGTTAAATGTGCAGAAAAGATCACGCAGAATCAACCCACATGTAAACGTCCAATTATTTCCTAATGTGCAAAGGTCATATAATAAGAAACAGACTTTCCATTAAATGATGATGGGCAAACTGTATAGAAATTGAATGAAAAAAGTGGGTCTGGACAATTGTGGTGGATTAGCTAGTGGTCAGTTTGGAATGTCCTGCTGAACTGAATCCATGCTGTTTGGGCAAGGGGACGCACCTGAGGACTGTTGTCAAAAGCGTAAACAGAGAACTGGAGGCCGTGAACATGGGCTATTGACTTTCTAGGAGAAATATGGCCATTCTCATGGGAGGAAGAGCTCAGGGTGTGGCTGTCTCTGGGATTGGCTGCTGTTCTCTGATCTTCACCATGGGGATCACTTCCTGGCCCCTGTATAGCTCCCTCAGGCTGGTGGCATAAATCTTTCACCCCACTGGTGCAGGTTTTCTAGCATCCACCACCAGCCTTTAGACCTTCTGGGTAAATTTATTGGATATAGATAAGCATGAGACATTGCCGTGGGCTCTAGGCCGTTGGGTGGGCTTGTGAGGAGCATTGCCTTGGACTTTAAGCGCCGAGCTGGGTTTGTGCAGGACACTGCTGTGTGGTCCAGGCCCTTGATTAGATTCTTGGTGTCTCTAGGATGCGGCTCGCTTCATGCACTCCTCTGTATTTGACTTTGAGGTAACTGTTATAAAGTAATCATATAAATTGTGTATCCTGCATTTAACCTATTCCTTTGTAAAACCTTGATTACAACAGCAACACCTTGTATAATTCATAAGATTTGACTCAGAAGGATAAAAACATTAATGATAAGAGTGAAATAATGTGTTGGACATTGTATTACCATACTTTTTATTGCCATAGTTGACTACCTAAGACACGGTACTTACCACACACTAAGCACATTGGTGCTTAGCCCCTGCTTTGGATCTTTAATGGAGCAGTAAGTCATTGCACCGGGATACAGAAGGTCTATATTTATGCTATAACTGTCTGGTTTAAAATTTATATTCAAAGTCAGTACTATAATCATAGACATATCAAAATAATATCAAGATAATGTATAAGCAGTTAATGAAAAGATATTGACATAATTGATTTCCAAGGAAATGTAAAGTAGAGACATAAAACTTAGAACTTCAGATCTTCTATACTAGCTAAAATTAATCAGGCCAAATTTCTCACAGGTAGTGAGAGAATACAACTATAAAACTTTTAAAAGTTTGTCATTTCCTTATAATTAAATATACACCTAAACAATAATTCAGAGTTTCTGTTTCTATGTGTTCACTTGGAAATGTAACAACAGGTAAAATTTTTCATATCAGCTTTGATCATTAGTGACCTTGGAAGACAATAGATTATTTGTCCATTTCCACGTAAATGACATTTCCACAAAGGGATCCTACCTGGTTATTAAAGTAGTAGCAAGCACCAACTTTCGGTAAAAACCTAAGAAAATAATCAAATTTGGCTGAGCAAAAAAAGAAGCCCAACATGAATTAAAACATATACTTGATATTTCTTATTAAATGTGAGCTCTGAAAAGGCAAAATTAAAGTTGAGGGCAAGTATCCAATCAATAGTTGTTGGAAATTATGGATCACATCAATGACAGGGGACATAAGAATTTACGGGGAATGGAAAAGTCTTGTATTTTGATTGAAGCAGTGTTTAAATATGGGCATGAGTTTGTCAATGCACATTCATCTGAAAAAGTAAGATCAGTAAAGTTTTATTTTATTAAACTTACACTTGAACGAAGGTGGTTTAAAATAAGCAAAGAAGATTTTTGAAGTAATAGGGACTTGGCGAACTAAACTATAATTCTTTATTACATTGCAATAAAGAATCTTAAAAACACAAATTAGGACACTTGATGAAAATGAGTGTTAGTAGGACACTTTGGATACAGTGTATAATAACTTTAAATTTCTTTTAAAATAATTGAAATAATGGAAGAGTTCTGGAAATTTGAGGAACGGTTGAATATGGAATACTATTGTTGGTAGGTGGAAAGCAGGGACTGAAGGAAAAAGAGGAAATGAACAGGTTAATAACATATATTTTCTCTTCTTAATTAATCACTATGAATTTGAAACTATGCAAGTAATATTAAGAAAAATGACTCCTCTATTTGAATATTCACACAAAGCCAGACAACCTAGTTATTTCAAATCATAAGTCATGCTTGACCAAGAAGTGAACTCTGTAGCCAAAAGATCAAATTGAATTTGATATTATGACCTTGTGACAATTAAGAATTTTATAAAACATGTCACAGATACATAACTAAACCCTGTGCTTTCTCCTTTTCACCTTGTATCATCTCTCTTTCCATCAATAGCATACATTCTTAGCAATAAATCTGTTCTTATTTAACGTATAATTTATGTGCAAAAATAAGTTTATTTTTTGAAGTGAAAATCAACACATTGCTATAAATTGTCCCATTTCTTCTTTTCTTAGGTACTTAGAAATGTATTTCTATCACAAAAGACATTGGCCTATTTTTCCACTTGACAATGCAAAGCTGATCATTGCAAACACTAGAAGCAAATACCTTGAGAGAAAGTCCTACCTTTAGGCAAGAGATTCAGGCAGCAGTGTGCTATGTGCTGTTAATAGACCATATCATAAGGAGAGAAAATGAAAACTGATGGGTACACAAATGTTTGCAATATTAGGTGGACTTGGGGTCAAGAGTGTCCTAACCCTGGCCATCTGGGTACAACTGATCAATATGTATAAAAATGCATTTTTGAATACATTCTCATCCTTTGTGATGAGACTAGATGTGCTTCCGGGAGAAAAGATATTCAAGAGCACACATTTTGCTTTCCATCAGCATTGCCAGTAAAATTTGCATTTAAGGTGCTTATATGCTGTCTTGAGCAAGAGATTCCGAACGTTACAAAACCTTGACTGATTGAAATTAAATGCCTTTAATGTTATTTTGAGCTCCTCCTGTGTGAGAGGGTGTGCACGTGATTTTAAAGTGTCATATTCTACTCAAGAATAACTTACTATTTTTACACGAATGATTGGAGGTTGATGCTATTGTGAACCACACTGATTATATAACAGCTACACAATGTTTTCTATGAAAAATGAATAAACATTATGCAATATTTCACTTATGAAACAAACAAGCAATCTTTTCCCTTAGTCCATATGATGTGGGTTGCTTATTTGTACAGTTGCCTCTTTCGAATCTCACTGACTTCAGACACAACAGAATTTGAGAGGAGGTATTAATTCTGTGCACTTTTTAGTATCTCCTCAAGAGCTCTGCCTTCTATCCCTTTTAAACAAACTGTCACTTTGCAAAATTAGATTATTAATTCCCACATGGCATGAATCTTACCCTTTGTGGCGCTTTTTCCATATAATCATTGAGTGAAAGTTCATGAATACGTAATGGTAAAGAGCCATTTGCATCATATAAATACCTTCAATCTCCTGTTCTGTATGCAGCGGTTACACTACCATCTGGCCAAGTTTCAGTTGACTGAAGCTCAAGCAATAAATTAATACAGTAAAAGATGCTACCAACAGTTTTAAACCAATTAAAATGCTCGAAGCAGGCACAATGCATGTTAAAATGTTATGTCTGCTTCTGCCAACAGCCATGCACGAAAGCAATATAATGAGCCAAGCATGAGTGAAGAGAAGTTAGCAGGAGTCAAGGGTGCTCCTCCTCACAGGCTCTCAGCACAAAGACTTAGACAATTAAAAGCTAAACGCTAGCACAGGCCCACACCCCACTGCAACATCTCCACCTCTGAGACAAAGGATAACACACACTCTTTATTCTTAGGGAACGTGTAAATGCTGTTATATGTCAAGCGATGATGTTTGCATTTTCAGGTATCTTGAGAAATCATTGCATAGTGGGAGCTTTTTGTGGGAAACTAGTAATTTTCAAAATTAACCCAAATCATTACTGTATTAAACTGAGGACAGAAACTGAGCACAAAAAGACTTTGAAAAAAGGTGTATTTATTATTGTTTTGTCTTGAAGCTAGATTTTAAGTGCACATAGCTGAATATAAAGTGAACAAGAATTTTATGAAAGGTATATTTCAATAGGTAGCTTAGTCTCATAAGATCATTTAAGATATGCACCTTTATGTATCTGTGCTCGTGTAATAGATTAAGTGAATTATTAGGGAACATTTTTTATAATGCACATTTAATACATTGGTATCTGTCTGTTGGTAAAATGCAAGAAATATACAAAACATATGTTTCCCATTCTGAGAAATTTCAACTATTTTCATGAAACAAGATGAGATTAACTTTCTTTTTTTTTTTTTCTTTTTTGAGACAGGGTCTCACTTTGAGTTCAGGCTGACTCTGAGCTCACTATGTAGTCCAGGTAAGCGTCGAACTCAGCAATTCTCCTGCCTCTACCTCCCGAGTGCTGGGATTACAGGTGCAAGCCAAGAGATTAACTTTCTTTGATTATCAATCTCCAAGTGGACAGCATTGATAAGCATTATTAATAGGACAGGACACAAATACTTCCACAAACACTAAGAAAACTGAACTTCAATAATACTAGGAAAACCTGATTCATTATTTCCTTCACCTGACACTTACAGCATTTCTTCAGTTTTAATAGGCATTGTTCTTAATATCAATAATATCATCTGCCAGGAAAATCTCTACTTATACTATAAAATGAGTTGATTCCTACCATTTCTAATACAAATTAAAATCCAAACAGCTAAATTGACTCTGTGATTTGTCTATTCATTGTTTGACAGTCTGAATGTGGTTCTGATGATAATTCTTACAAATGTTGCTATTTTTGTAAAATTACCCTGCAAAGTATGTAAAGTATACTGACAATAATAACTTCATAAGGGTGCTTTCATTATAATTCATTTGCAACTCAAAAATACTTTCAGGACAGATTTGTAATGATAAATCTTAAAGTATGGCAAGCTTACAAAACACTTATCTATGCTTATAAAATCTGAATTGAGTAGATTGGTTGAAAATATAGTGCACCTGTGTGAAACATTATAATAGTCTATATAATTTACATAATGTCAGTCATTTAACATTCAATGTAATACCTTTATTTTAAATTAAAATAATGTTTTCCTAGCTTCCATGTAAATAAGTGTAATTAAACCTGTATTTTATAAACTATAGTGTTTAATTCTTTTAAAAAGTTACACACCAAGATAACTCAGACAATAATGTTGGGATCATAAAAGAAGACTTTTAAATGAAATATTAGAAGACATAATTTTACATTTTGTATGAGTTGTATAATCAAGTTAGAATGCAAATAATAGTGAATTTCTTCTGCTTATGTTATATCCAAAATAGTAGCACTATCAAGCTTATGTTATTATTTGACTAATGGTTTCAGTGGAGATCTCACAGCCTTGATTGTTTTAATTTTACTTCTATTGAAATTCTGAGAAACTTTTGCCATTTCAGCCATGGTATGGACACAGGACAAAAAAATATTAGATCTGAATAGTCAACGAAGGAATAAAAGCAAAAAGAACTTATTTCTTTTAAACATTTTAAATTCACAGAACGGTTTGGGCTTTAATGTATTTAGTGTTTTACTTGAAGAAGAGCTATGATTTCTCAGTAAATTCAAAGGTTACACCACAAAGGCTACCCTCCTTACATGGCAACTACTTTTCAAGGGAAAAAATAGCTTCTGCAGATAAATATTTTAAAAATCTTCACTAATGTCACATTGCTCCGAGTTCCAGTAGTAGGTGTGTCACCCTGGTAGACACCTGTACCCATGGTAAGATAGAAGGACATAAATACTATGATTATTAAGAACTATTCATATAATTTAACCTCAAGTTAGCTAACTTTCTTTTTTTCCCTATTATTATGATTATGAATCATTGTTGTCAGAGATTCTTACAAAACAAAAGACTTTATTTCATGGCTTAAGAATTCAATTATAGATAAGCTAGGAAAAATTTGTTCATCTCAAACCACCTTTCCTACCAAATTAAAGTTGTTTTATGTCATATACACAAGTCGTGCATCTCTTAATGACAAAGATTCATTCTGAGAAATGTATTCTCCAGCTATTTAATTTTTGTGTGAGCACCGAAGTGCATTAACACAAACCTAGGACACAGCCTACTACAATATGGGCTGTGTTCTAACTTCAAGGGTCTATCATGACATGTGCAATCCCTTCTTCACTGAAGTTTCCTATAAACAAGACCTCACAGGAAAATAAGTAGCCTTGAAAACTGTACCTCAAAAATGCCCACTTGACCCATCTTTAGATTACCTGCTGTCACTATTCTCTTGCTCAGTTCTACCATGTAAGGCAGGTAAAGAGAATCATCTAATTGAGCTTGGAGAGTTTATCTTAATTTTCAAGGCTGATTATTTTTCTGGTTAGGCCTTATACTTGGAGAAACAGAGTGTTATTCACTCTATAACTGCATATTAGAATACATTGAAAAACATGGACATAGGAATGCTGATTATAAAATAGGCAAATTCAAATAAACAACGTGTCATTTCTTAGGTCCAGAACCAAATCCAAAGAAATATAAATAATCTCCATTTATTATTTGACTCACTTCCTCTTGTGTGTGCTTGCACACAAATGTGTGTCTCTTTGTACCAGGGATTAAATTATTATATTTAAGGCCTTCATACTGCACTTTTTCTTCTTGTTCCAGGCTTCCCTGTGTTCCTAAATTTCCCAAATGTGGCTTGAGCGTGCAATCCTTGCGCCTCAGTCAAACAAAGAGATGGGATCACAGACAGAGGCCTCGCTGCATGGTCGCCCTCTCTGTATTTCAACCAATCCCTCCTATAGCTCATTTCTTTCAATCTTCTTCAGGCTCAATATTTCACAGTCGATAACCATTTTCAAGGAATTCAAAGGTGTCTTTCAAACAATCTTGGAGCTCTTTAAATATCAAGAGTTTATAACTTATTAAGTAGTGAGACTTCATACATAATCAAAATGAAAGGTCATCTTCAATGGCCCTTTTAGAATTTATACCATCTTTTTGAAGTTTGGTCAGCCTTTGATAGTGTCTTTCAGTATTAGCAGCAAATACCTAATCTATATCTAAAATCTATATCTAAAATAACATGTAGAATAAAAATATGATCATCATAAAATGTTGATCGTATTTAAATCTCATGGCAAATTTGGTGTGGTTGGAAGGCACTGTGCTGGGTAGGTGAAAAAAAAACAAGAATGAGCATTTTCAGGTGTAGAGCTTATCCACCGAGACGCTAAGTCGTGAAGATTTTTTAAGCATATTTAAACACAACTAGATTTGTGTAAAGATCAGTCTGCGGAAAGCGTTTGGGCGAGATAATTAGGCTTTCATTAAAAAAATCAAATCAAGGACTTCGTAACAGTAGGTAAAATGTAACAAGAACATCAACCAAGAGATGGGGGAAGTGTGTGTGAGGATCCACCTTCGTGAGAAATGACAGCTACTTAGTGCGAATGAGAGGGCGGGCTCTCCCGAGTTAGAATATGGATGCAGTCAGTTCGTGGAGCTGGAGCTCTTCTAATCTTCTGAGTACTGACACTGCCATCCATCCATCTGACGGCTTAGCCAAAATGGAGGTCTATGTCTCATATCTCCCTCCCTTACCACCTCCAGGTTAGGATGAGCCAGGAAAGTCATTTTACAAACAAATTCTGAAGGGGCAAAGGAAGCATTTTTTTTTCCATTGCTTTATTATTTTTTTCATTCAAAACCTCTACAAAAGGTTTCTATGGCATCTCTCACACTTGAACACTTATTTTCTAGCTCCCCTGGCTGGGGGCTTAGAGCCTCTGACAAGTCCACGGCAGTTTGCTGCTGTTGAGTGTGCTTTGTGGTGAAGGGTAGCAGTGCCCTTTGCAGAGTGCCCGTCCCACCCTGGAGGCGTGAACGCCATCACAGCCAGACTGTGACTCCTTTGGTCTGTGCTTCTCTCCTCTTCTGGCTTCCTTCTCTGGGAGCTTATCTTTCAGCCTTCCCAAGGATACACCAGAACAGAAGATAGCATCTCATATAGACTGCATAGCTGGCTTCCACACTCGTGTAAACAACCCAGATGCCCAACAACTGGAGACTGGATAAAGAAGATGTGGTTGTTTTATAAAATGGAGTATTACTCTGCCATAAAGAATGACAAACTTCATTCATTTATGTGCAAATGGATACACCTTGAGGACACACTAAGTGAAATAAATAGATCACAGATATGTAAATATCATATCTTTTCTCTAGTATGAGGACCTGTAGATGTAAAAATGAGTTCTAGAATGTATGATATATTCTGTAAAATAGGAAATATTCAACGGGAATGTGGTGGGGGAACGTAATGAGGGGAAAGAATAAATATGATTGGGAAAGAAAAAGAAATAGCATATATATTAAGGATGGGGGGTGGGGGTGGGGGTGGATAGGGATATGGGTAAAAATGAGAATTAACTTGTGTCATATACTAGTACAAATTCTCCAATGTTGAGTGTGATTATGAACTGTATATAAAATTTACCAATAAAGAATTCAATTTTAAAAAAGAGCAAAATCCTTGTAGCAAACTACAGATGAACAGATAAACAAATGCATGTATAGAGAGGACATATATGAAGATAAAGTTAAATATATCACTTTATATATATGCTTTATATCCTAACTCTTTGGCTTTAACAGTCAACCTGTGACTGATATAATTAATAACCAAATAACTACACAGAAGCAAAGTTAGGTAGGAGATAATTGGTGAGTATATTTTTAACATGCTCTCTGCAGATGTCCAGAATATATCTGGGGATATAAAAGAGGAGATCTAAACTTTAGAATACAAGATTGGTCTGGAGCTCTGTGGAAGCACAGAACAGGATGTGCCAGCCTTGGGTGTAAAGATAGCCTAAAGACAGCTGAGTACAACACACTGTAAATAAATCCTAACAGTTAACAGGAAAAAGAAACTATAAATAACAGATATAATATCACAGATGTGCCAACTAAAGTGTGTGTGTTGTGGGGGGAAATCACAGATATCACAAGTGAATATAAACATTCATGAACTGAGAAATACATAAGACACTACTAATTTCATTGGGAATGGTATCAGTGGACTGAACTGAAAAATGTATGGAAATTTGGAAAATTGTTAAAGTTACCTACACTCTTTGAAACTGAATAGATATGAAAGACTTAGAAAGGAAAAAAAAAAGTGGATTTTTCCTCCTTTAGAATGTGTTTTGAAGACATGGATTTTTTTTTTTTTCTTCTGATACCAAGGATTGAATTTAGGACCTCAGGCTTGAAAGGCAGGCATGGGGCCACTAAGCTAAATCCCTGGCCCTGAGATTTTTAAAAATGTGTATGTGTGTACGTAAGATGAAAATAAATTAAAAGTCCATCCCAAGGGAACAGTGATTGTAAATAGGAGAAATGAAGTAAAGGTAAAATCTGTTTTAGACAATTTCAACACAGGTTCAAGTGGGTTGGTGAAACTGGGTCAAGAGAAATTATAAAATGATGAGTTATTTTAGTGCAATACATAAACTGAAGGTGCATATGATGCTAGCGGGTGAATATCATTTTAAAGAAGTTTTCCCTCTTCATTGAGTAGCATTCTCCAGTAAAATAGGTTCAACCCTAACTGAGGAGAGTAGAATCTATTGGTGTGGCTTTATTTGGAAATAGAGTCTTTGCAAATGTAACTAAAGTGAGGATTTTCAAAATGAGATCATTGAGCATTAGGGCAGATTTTAAAGTCTCCAAGGATAAGAAGCGTTTGTCAAAAGGTAGGAGACAGGCACGGTGCTACTTTTGCCCAGACCTTCTAGAAAGAATCTGTGTCACCAGCACCTTCGTTTAGAATGATTTCTTGCTTTCAGAATGGTAAGCAAAGAACATGGTACTTGAAGTCCGTGTGTGTGCGTGTGTGTAGCCCTAGGAAACTAATAAAACTTTTAAACTTTTTACAGAATACTTGTGCTGTTTACCTCTTCTTCCTCCTTTTTTTCTTCTTCCTTTTCTTCTTCGAGACAAGGTTTCGCTTTGTAGTTCAGGCTGTCCCTGAGCTCATTATGTACCCCAGGAAAACCTTGAACTCTAATCCTCCTGCCTCTGCCTCCCGAGTGCTGGGATTATAGGCGTGAGCCACCAGGCCCGGCACTGTGGTATGTGGTACTGATTGCTGCTGGGCATGAGTCACCATACCCGGTATTGTATGTGGTTACAGGGGATCGAACCAGGGACCTTGCGCTTGGTAGAAAGGTGCTGGAACCACCGAGCTAAATCTCCGGCCCAAGCTTCTCCTTTATAATCATGGAACAACCTGTGATAATGCACTGCACCAAAGAATGATAATGTTTCTCAATTACCTCTTCCACCATTTCCTCATATTTAGGGTGGGACTTGCCGGGGGAGACTATTTCTGGATCCCCCGAGTCAGCATGCAAACGCTACCATGCGGACACGCTCCTGCTTACAGCACATGGAAACGGCAGCGAGGTTCGTACTCTGGACAGATATTTACAAGGCGGCTGCTTGCTCTCCGCCTCTTCTCTGTCTCCTTCGCTGCGGGCTGCAGACCAGACGGTGGCAGAGTCGCGCGTGCACAGGAGACCGACGCTCTCAGCAACGGGAAACAGGGGACGAAGCGAGGAGAGTCTGCGCAGAGGAAGCCGCGGGATCCGCCCGGACCAGGGGCGACCGCAGCCTGTGCTCTGAGCGGCGGGCTCGATCCGCAGCGCCCGCAATGCTTCACGCGAGGACGCTTCGGAAGCAACTGAACAGGAGCTTCCCGAGCAATGAGCTACGGAAGCGTCACCTCAATCCCGAGCCTGAATGTTATGTGACAAGACGGGATCCGATCTCGTGAAAATGGAGTTTAGCCCTGCCTTCGAACTGAGGTCTAGCTGACTGTACGACCTTAGGTTAGTAGCGTAAACACGGCAAATGGGAAAACTAGAAGTCACAAACCTGCTGAAAATTAATGCTTTGGAAAGTTTCTTAAACAACAACAAAAAAAATACCGCTTCAAATTAGAGGGTGGAAAGCTTTTAAGGGATAGAAATTAGAGAAAAATGGAAGTACTAAGGAATTAAATAGTGTTGGTGTAGTGCCACTATGAAAAAGGTCAATGTTATTCTCAAGTGCACATACAAAGTAACTTCTTATGAAGTAGAGGAGTTAACATTTGAGGAAACAGGTTTCTTTCAAGGACATGTAACACTAACTGTGATGTAGTATTGTTCTGTTTAAGGAGAAAGGGGCAGTCAAGTTAAAACTCAGAAAAAGGAAAATAGTTTCCGGTGTAAGCAAGCGTATTGCTAGATTCACAATGAATCTGTTATACAATTATCATATTAAATCCATCCAAATACTGCTCCATGCTTTAGAAAAATCATACCGGAATGGGGATAACGCTTTTGGGTAGACTGTTTTTTAAGCACATGCGAGACCCGAGGTTCAATGCCTGGCATCAAACACACACACACACACACGTACACAGTAACATATAGAATTTAGGTAATGATCATTAATTATTGGCAAGAACAAACATATATTTAGAAGTTGTTCACTGCTCAACTGAACCAGTATTGCCTAACTCATATTAAATAATTAAAATTAAAGTTATTTTTCACATGTACAGAAGAAAATAGTTTTAAATGGAAAGTGTATAAAATGCTTATGTCATGACCAAGCATGACTTTGAACTGAGATATACCTTAGGGCTTAAATTTCATGAAAACCTCTTAAAAGTGAGTAGAATACACAAATAAGGAAAGAAACAATCATGTAAAATTTCACAATTTGTTCAGTGCCCCCCTACACACACACACACACACACAGTGGAAAGAGATAGCTACTATCCTTCTGTATCTACTGCACTTTTAATTCATAATTGTTTTAATTGAAATACAATCATATTGACATTCATTTAGTTATTTACAAATCCAGGCAAGCAAATTATTTACATTTATGTGTTCGATATTTTCTGTGAGATTCAGGACAAGATGTCTATGTTCCAAGAGGTCCGGGGTAGGTACTTGGGTGAAGTAGAAATTTTCTAAGTGGGATACCCTGTTGCCTTACATTTCTTGGTTCTTACAGAACGTGAGTACTCCGTCCTGACAAAGCCAGCTCGCCCTTCTCCGTGGCTCTCATGCAAAGTCCTTCAGTGGAGGCTGAAACCGAGGTGGGGTTGATGCCCTGAAGGACAGCTCTCTTTTGTGTAATATTTAATCTCTGTGCATGTTTCTTCCTGTGATCCCCATGTCTTCAGTTGGATTCACCAATAGTTGGATACACCGGTATTCACACAATACTGGAGTGCCCAACTACCCCTGCCCGTACCTGGGGGCTGTTCCTCTCTGGTTACCATGGTTTGTCATCTGCTTCTCAATCTCAGGAGTAACAGCTCTGAATCCTCAGGCACAGGCTGCAGAGCTGGACCGGGGAGAGGTCTCAGAGGAACGCTAGCTTGGTGTTTGCGTCCCACCTCAGTTGTTTCTCTGTACCCTTTGTCCCTGTGCTAACGTCACCGGCAAAATACAAACAGTCCTGCTCTATGATGGCTCACGTTGTTATTTCTTTAATTCACAATGACATGAAAGCTTATATCCCATCATTTTATTTCTTGCTTTCAGAATTTAATAAATGGCATGATATTTAACATTGTGTTAGATAATTTCACCAATTTTAGCCAAGTTCTGTATTCTAAGGACAATTAGGGAAGATAGGGTAAACTTGTAATCTATAGGTTATGTGTACTAATCAGTTTTTTTTTTTTTTTGAGACAGGGTCTCACTTTATAGCTCAGGCTGCCCTGAGCTCACTGTGTAGCTCAGGCAAGCCTGGAACTCAGCAATCCTCCTGTCTCTGCCTCCCGAGTGCTTGGATTACAGGTGTGAGCCACCACGCCTGGCACTGTGGTATATGGTACTGATTGCTGGCGGGCGTGAGTCACCATGCCTGGTATTGTTTTATGTGGTCAGCAGGGATCCAACCAGGGACCTTGTGCTTGCTAGGCAGGCACCGGAACCACTAAGCTAAATCTAGCCCAAAATTCTTGATTCATGGTATTTTCAGTTTAGAATGACTCTATAGAGATGGAATCCATCATAAGTAAAGGAACATTTATAGCAGATTTCTGTTGCTAGAGAATTCTGTGCTCACATCCAGAATGTAGCCTGATCAATGCTGGTGTGCTGGGCAAAAACAAAATCACAAATGTTCTGTAAAACGGGAGATGTTTGATCAGAACAACAGAGAAAACTGGGGGAATTTCTGGCCACTGATATTTGTTTTAAATTTATCTTAGCGGAAAACTTGCAGCACACTAAATGGGTGGTTGGAGATAAACAGAGCACTGAGTAAGACTGAAAACATAGGTGGTGAACTGTGGTACTGGGGTGCAGTGGGCTGTACCACTAAAGCTCTGAAAGTTCGCTGTCCCTTATTTAGTGGACTCTAAGCATTTATCCCTGGGAGAGCTCTGTGTTGGAAAGTAGGTGCCTTTTGAGATATGGGATTGGCGGACATTCTTCCCTACTATTTCCACTATTTTTTATTCTGATATTGTGTAGTTAACCCACGGGGTCTCTACCACCCGTCTGTGTATTGAGCCTTTATCTTTTATTTGGGGACAGGATCTCACTAAATTGACCTGTCTAGCCTGGGGACTGTGATCCTCCAGCCACAGTTTCCCAAGTAGCAAAATACTTCTGGGTTTTATTTGTTTGTTTTAATGTTGATTTCTGTATGGTCTTAAATACACTTCTTAGGGCTTCTAGAAGAGATTGTAGGGGACATGTCAACCCTCGCATCAAGCCATTTTCCCCGGCAGTCACTCTTCTGCGCCACACTTTTGTTGCTTGGTGCTCCTTTCAAGACACAGTGGGCCTCCGACTCCTGCCTGGGCACCAAATCCAACAACCATGGAAACCAAAAGCTCAGCTGTTCGCAACTGGGATCAGCTGTCTTCTCATTGCCTTCTACAGCACCTGGTGTGGATTTCTATCACAACATCCTTCACCCCTTGGTGAATTGCAATTGTCTTTTCTTTGAACTTTCCCTTATTGATTTAGTTTTCTTTCACTTCTATAATCTCAACAAACTAGCACGACTGTGTGGTACTTCTGGTTTCTCAGTGAACATAACGGTAATTTCATCAACTACTTATTTTCCACTTAGTTGTAGCTTCCCTTGTTTAAAGGGCTCATTGTTATTGAAGAACTTATACAGTTAACAATACTGTAGCACCTCGTAAGCTGAAGTTCTTGTCATTTCAAATTATATCTACACAGAAGTACTTATTTTCTCTTTCCGGCCACTGAATGCTGTATTGACACCTCTTTACAACTAGTTTGAACAAGTGGAATTTTCTCTGTGGAAGTTAAATGTAGAAAGACCAACTGCTTAAGAAAACATTTACCTTTTGTTTTTCCTCTCAATGACTTTTCTGCAACAGCCATTAATAATTCTGCCCTCGCTTGTTCTGTCACATCTGTAGAAATCTGCAGCAAACAGACAACAGAACAAAGTGCAAATAGGGTTCTCAGTTTGATGAGCAGCAGTCTTATTAGACAACACGGAGGAGCCCTTGGCCTGTCTCAGTGTTGAGGAAGCCAGTGAACCCTGTGAAATGTCTAGGGAAAATTACTGGTTGAAAGTTCTCTAAGAATTAAACATCTGTCAATTTCTTATTTCTCTTTTCTTTTTCTATCCTTAAGTTTATAGAGTTTACAACTTAAAATAATTCTTGTTATCCTGAGTTTCTTTCTTTCCCTATAATTGGTCGACTTTATTTTAGATTAAACCAAATATCTATTTTTAAAATAATGCAATTATTTAACAAATAGTTTGAAGAAAAACAAACACAAATATCAGAATAATTTATGATCTTTTATTTTTAGATGCAGAGAAATAGCAATGGACTCAGAAACATGCAGATCAAGTGCTATTATAATTCAAGGTTCCTGCCTTTAAATTTGCTTTCACTCTCTGTAAAGCACTGTAAAAATAAAACTGTAGTACTCTTTAGGAAATTTATTTGAGAAAATCTAAAACTTATGCTGTATTTAGAGGTCAATTTGAAAATCATAACACTCCATCAACAGCTCTAATTTAACTTGGGTAAGTGAAGAATATATTTAGTAAGCAATGTATTTTTAGTATTATTCAGAAATGTCATAAATGAAACAAAGAATTTAGAATTTCATTTTTATATGTGATAATTTCTAGTTTCATCCTGAATTTAATTATCATGCACATACATGTCCACTTGGAATCCTCCAATTTTCTCTCGTCTGCCAAAGATACCAAACTAAGATTCACTTTGCTAGTTCTTGCAAACAGTTCTTCTAAATAATCTAGAAATTATTCTTCCTTCTCTGATATGATACTTTCTTTTGTTAATTTTAATGTTTTGCTGTAAACTAACAGTTACACAGGAGGATAAACAAAACTATTATTTAGCTATAAAATATAATTTTGATGTATTAATTTGCCAGTGTGCTACAACTAAACATCAGAAACTAGGTAGCTTTAAAAACAAATTTCAGATCTGGAACCTGGAACCCAACAGCAATGCATTAGCTGAAGGGTTTGGTCCTTAAGCTCCTCTTCTGGTTTTGCAGGTGGTCACCTCCTCGCTGCATCCTCAGACTGTCTTATCTTTCCTCACAGACCTTCCTGGCTTGTCTATCTGGGTCTAAATTTCCTGTCCCTATGAAGACACCAGTGAGATAGAGATAGGTTCACCCCAATGATTTCATTTTAATATCCTCTTTTTAAGATACTGTCTTCAAATATAGCCACAGTATTTGTTAGCTGAGGTTAGCAAGGGCTTCAAGATCCACGTTTTGAGGAGGACACTGTTCCATCTGTAACAGAAAGCAAGTATTGCAGACATATTAAAACAAATTCCTGCAGTGTCCAGGAGCAGAGGTACTGTGGGAAGCTCTCCAGTGTCAGAGTTAACAACACTGGGTAATAGACATCTCTAACTACAGGCCCTTGGAAAACTCTTAGACTCTTTCTGTGCTTTAGTAACCTCAGTCATATAATGAAAAGGTAACGGCAAAAGATTCTTAAATTCATGTTCACTAAAATTCAATGACCCATAAAAATTTTAAGTATGTAAAAATTCTTTCTGATATTTTTCATAATACAAAGTAATGAAGTTCCCATTTCTCAAGGTTCCTTGGCTATCTCTTAAAGTAAGAATATAACTCTTTTCACTTTGTTGCTTTCAAAGTTTTGCTATCAGGACTGTGTTAAAAATGCAAAATGAATTTTTAACAGAGCATTGACACTTGCATTGTTAATGTGCCTCCAGGCATGTAATTAGCTGAGAAGTTTAATCTTTTATATTCCAAAGTTTGATCAGAATACATAAGCTCAGAGAAAAGCCAGAAAGTATTGACCAGCATCATTGATAAAAACAAAGCTTGAGTAGCACGTTTTCTTAATGAAAATGTCCTTGTTTCTTTTCAGTAACTATATTAAATATAATAAAATGATTTTTCCTTTTTGAATATCAAATAGTAGCATGTCCCTATCTCCCCTACTTTAGATTTTTGAGAAATTTATTTTGCTTGAGAAGACATGAAAAGAGTCATGTATAACTCTCTGATAAATTATTTATTCCAGGAATGATTCATCTTTAATCTTATCACACATTAAAAAGAAAAAAGTCTGCTAGATGAATATATAAAATGGAATTATAATGCAGTCCATTTAAATAAATTAACATGCTTCTCATTTATCTATGTTGGATAAATACCAAAAATATTTATTTCTCAAATATTAAGCTTTGTATTTGAACATACACTCTTATTTGACAAATGAGATTAGGTCATCATGATTCAGGTAAATAAGGGCCATCAAATAAACTGCATGTCGGGCCGGAGATTTAGCTCAGTGGTTCCAGTGCATGTCTCTCAAGCACAAGGTCCTGAGTTCGATCCCGGGAAGCACATAGAATAGTGCTGGGCGTGGTGACTCATGTCCCCCAGCCATCAATACCACATACCACAGTGCCGGGCATGGTGGCTCATGCCTGTAACCCCAGCACTTGTGAGGCAGAGACAGGCATGCCTGGGCTACATAGTGAGCTCAGGACCAGCCTGAACTACAAAGCAAGACCCTGTCTCAAAATATAAAATAATAAAATAATAATAAACTGCATGTAAACTTGGATCATTTCCAAATAAGAGAAAGTTTGAGAAATGCACCTGAGTTTGAATGCAATTTTATTTCACCAGTAGAACTTCAACATACATACGAATGTTAGTCAAAAGTTGTCACTTTTATTACATTGACTTGCCATTGAAAAAGTTGTGGGTAATAAGTAAATTTTGTTGGTTAGAAGTCAAATAGACTTAGGAAGAAAATGAAGGGCATCATTAATGTCTCTATTATTGGAGAAATATGGCCATTAACCCTGTGATATTCAACTGAGAAAAGTTGAAGTTTAAAAAAATAGTATAGACACTTAGACCAAGAAGCTATAATATTTGTACAGTTTAATACAAACACTAATGGTTGGTAAAGTATGGAAAAATAGAAAACAAAACACTCCTTAGAAGAGAGTGGACCTAATATAATAATCATATCAATATTCAAACTAAAATATTTGCAGTTAACTTTCTTTTTCCATTTTTTTTTTTGAGACAGGTTTTGTTGTTGTTGTTGTTGGTGGTGGTGGTGTAGTTCAGGCTGGCCCTGAGCTCACTATGTAGCCCAGGTAAGCCTCAAACTCAGCAATCCTCCTGCCTCTGCCTCCTGAGTGCTGGGTTTACAGGTGTGAGCCACCATGCTTGGTATTGTTGTATGTGGTTACCGGGGATGGAACCAGGGACCTTGTGCTTGCTAGGCAGGTGCCAGAACCACTGAGCTAAATCTCCGGCCCTGCAATAAACTTCTAACCAATGAACTCATGTATTCATAAATTACTAAGATAATAATCATTGTTCAAGAGAAGTGTCTTTAACAAAATTGAAAATGATAAATACTAAACAGTTATTATTTTATATTTAGAGTTATTCATTCAGTATTTCATATGCTGTTCCGTTTATTACTTAACTTTAATTGTATTTTTCCTTTATTCATTATATAGGTAAATGTTAGATAATACATTATGATCACGCTCACCACTGAGAATTTCACCTATACATGACATATCTTGATTCTTGTTTTTCCCATTCCCCTGCCCTTCCTTCAGCTTCTACCTCCAGTATTCATAAGCTTTCTCTTGATTGTTTCCTTTTTACTACCAATTTTATTTCTCTTCTTTCTTTGATTTTCTCTGTGCCCTCCTCAGTGTTCCTTCACGTTTGGTCATTTTTTACTATTTTACAAAACCCATCATATATTCTGGACCTCATTTACACCCTCAGTTTCTCACACTAGAGATATGATATGGTATTTACACATATCCTGTTTATTTGACTTATGAATATGGCTTTAAGGTGCATCTTCTCTTGCAATATCATCCACTCTTTCAATGAGTTTATTGCACTTTTAAAGAGTTGGTTATGACATATTCATATATACTATAAATATATTCACTATATATGAATGATAGTGGAAATTTGTTATATCTGACATCTCTAAAAATGTGGTCTTGTGTTCTATGGGAACACACACACACACACACATGCACTATGCTATTACCTGTATTAATTCATATACACAAAGCTATATTAGGGACAGTATAAAGGGATCTTTCTGTGGAAGGTAGGTAAGGGAAACCAGCAGTGTGCAACACTTTATATAAATTTGGAAAGATCATCAGGCCCAATGGCATTTACCTGCCACTTCAGCATTTTAGAAGGCCAAGCCAGGAGGATCATATATTCCAGTCCAACTTGGGCAACTTAACAATTTAGTAAGATCGTACCTCAGAATAAGGAGAGCTGGAGAAACAACACAGTGCATAAGCCCGGGGTCCAATCTCCAGTGCAACAAAGAAAAGAATATATGACTGGAAGTTAAGATTTGGTTTTTGGGTAGTAAACATTTACACAGTGCTAGATTTGTGAGAAACTCCTGTATTGAGAGTTATGGAAAGTTGGTTATTTTAGGAGCCTCAAATATTAGTACTTCTGTAGGCATTGTAGGCAGGGGAAACATAAGACAGCATAAAAGTCAGAAAGGAAGAGATGGTTAAAAGAGAAAACATGTCGGAGATGAGACTGATCAGTAGAGAAGCCTGAAGATCATAAAAGGATATGCTATCATGATGGGTTTTGCTTTGTACATCATTTTAAAGCAAGGCTTACTGCAGCAGTTCAGCAGGGGACTGACAATAAAAATTAAATGTCATTGAGGTGTTTTGTCAGATTGTTAGAGAATATTACATTGAGAAAGTATAACATCTTAAATGCACAAGACTTTACGTTGAGGATATCTGGAAAATCAGCATTAACACTGTTTCAACATGAAAGACAGCAGAACTGTAGGACCCAGATTTGCCATCAAGAGCCTGAGTTGCTGAATAGCTACGCCGAGTCCCCTGAGTCTCAGACCAGTTCCTCTCCGTGTTGTTGCCACCTGACTTGCACTGCTAGGACGTGCCACACCTCAGCTCTTGTCCCTTGCGCAATCTCATGCTGCCCCTCACCTAACTCCTCCCAGGTCCATCTTGCTAACCCCACAGTCACCCATGAATCTCAGGTCAATGCTCCTGACTCAGATTCCCCCTCAGCATGACCCCAGGGAGGCCCTGCTGGAATCCTACACTCAAGACCGTCTGTGTTCTTTGGTTGGCTGCATGCTGCTTATCTCACATTATCTAAGGCTGAGGCTTACTCGTGACAGTTCACTCCAAGCTTTTAAATTAGATGAACTGGGACTGGGTCGGAGGCTCTGCATTGTAATACCCTCTCCCAAGTTATCTTAAAGTGGTAATACAAATATTTCAATTCTGCTTTCCAGGAAGCTCAGGGGTTGTTTCTTGAGTGGATCAAGTCAGAGACCAAGACACCTAGGTTTCTTCCCATGATTCTGTATTTTAGTTTAAGTTCTCCTTTGCATCACGCTCAAAGAGTCCTTGACACCTCTGTCAAGGGAGGTGCCTTGAACTGTAGTCCGAGTGGTCCTCATTTCTGGGCCACAGTCCTGTTAGGAGTTGGGCGGCCTGACAGCAGGGGACCCCCAGGCAAGCGAAGGAAACTGTCTGCGTTGACATTCACTCCACAGGCTTCATCTTGCCACCAGAGCTCTGCTTCCCTCACACTAGTGCTAGCGTTACTTCCCTAAATGAGCGGGAATCCTATGATGAACCACAAGTGAAGGATCTGCTGTGTTCTCCTGTTAAGAATCTACCCAAAACTGGAGGCAAATGCCTACAGCCCGAGCAC
>PVIC010010104.1:0-44057 GCA_004025085.1 Thryonomys swinderianus
GAACCACTGAGCTAACCCTCCGGCCCAGAACCTGTATCTTTAATCCTGTTTGTTTCCATAGTGTGAAGCACAAATCTTCTCACTAGTTTGTGTTCAGTAAGAAGCAGTTTGTTGATCATAATGATCAAATTTGCTCATAATGGATCAGGAGAATGAATAAAGCCTACTTCTTCTTTTAGAAGATTAGTCTTTTTCTTCCATTTCACTTTTCTTGCTTTTGAACATTTTCAGTTTTTCTTCTGTCTTACAGAATGATTTCCTTGCTTGTTTTGTTGAATTACATTTCCCTCTTATCTAAGAACCCTGTCTCTTGGTTGTTAATAAGTCAGGGTGTCTGAGGACATTCCCAAGCCCTCGTTTGCAGCAGTGGGGTCAGCATGTCTGCACGTCAACTTCTATCTATAGGGAACTTCAAGAAAGACGCACGGCAGGTGTTATGTAACCCAGTGTTATTTCATGTTCCTCAGTGTAACTCTCTGGGTTTCAGTGGAAACTGTTCATTCCAGCTGTCTTTATTTTCCTGGAAATTTCTGTGGCTAATTTCTCACCAACCTGCTACATTCTTCTTCCTTGCCTTACACTATTAAGGCTGCTGAGGCTTTTTATTAATTCTTGCTAATCTGTTGGTGAAGGTAATTAGCCATATCCCACCTGTTGTTATCTAGACTGTGAAGGGTCATTTTCTAGAATTCATGAGAAGGGAGACTGCAAAGTTTGATGGTAGAGAACTGGAGCCTAGAAGCTTTGATGGTACTGGTTACTGGGCCAAAAAGAGAATATTTTGACAGATGACAGAAGGTTCTGAGGCACAGCTAGTGTAGCTTGACTCCTAGTACTTGAATCCCAGTAGTATCTCCTGGGTTATGCAGTCATGGTCTGATCCAGGCTTTGGAAAATGAGGGTGATTGTGCACATGCCCTGGTGTGCAAATGTGTGCAGTATCTGACTGTGAGATCACAGCTGTCGAACATGCTCTCGAATGAGGCATATTCATCTGGATTCCCACCACCTCTTCTCTCATCCCTCAGGGCAGCGTGCTTGCAAAGCCGAACTGGACCAGAGGCTTCAGTTGTTGGCACTGCTCTGCTTGGCCGGGCCACCTTGGGAGCACTGCCTTTCCGAGCCCCTGTTTCATCATTTACAAAAAGAGTTGGAATAAGTGTTCTTAGTCGTAGAATTCTGTGGGCAGCTCTGCCCCCATCTCCTGTGTGCGGGGCACCTTTGAAATATCTTACTGCACAGTTTTTCCCTGTGTTCTGTCTCCAGCTATTGTTAGCCCTGATAGACAAGTAAACTGAGGCTAGAGAAATCATTTCCCCATGGCCACTTAGCAAGATAGGATCAGGGCCATTTGACAAGGTGCCAGATTCAGTGCTATCTGCCCCATGATTCCAGCGACATCTCACTTCACCGCAGTGCTTGCCACTGTCAGCCCAGCAAGGTGGCTCTGGCTGGGAGCAAGAAAGGAAAGGAAAGACAGTCCCATCTGAACTGGCCACTGCCATCTTGCTTTAAATCCCTGTCTCTACCCTGTCTCATGGTGAAGCCATGACAGCCAGCGACAGGTAAGGTCGCTGAATGCACAGGCAAGACTCAAAGTATGTCAGATTGCTCTGATACATTTCCCGAGATAAGCACAGTGTTTATGTTTACACTTTTAAGAATAAGTAATAGCTTACCTAAGTATGCTTACTATTAGATTTAAAAGTTAAGCTAAGTACTGTGTTGTGGCTTGTATCTAGAAGCCCCCCCCCCCAGTTTCATGTGTTCATAGATGGGGCTTTTTGGATGTGGCTGAATTCAGGGTGTGCTCATTGGATTAGTCCACCGATTAGACTGGCATAGATGTGGGTGTGTCCGAGTGGGTTTACTGCAGATGGAGGCCTCACCCTGTGGGTGGCACCAACTGTGGGCTCGTAGCCTGGGTGGAACAGAAAGGGAGAGAGGAAATATGGGCTGGCTTGTTGCTGTTTCCTGCCTGGCATGCCGTGGGTTGTTAATTCTCTGCCATGCTCCTTTGCCACGCCACCCTGCCTTGGAGCCAGCTGAGTATGGACTGGAAACTGCACAAATTGTGAGCCAGAATAAACCTTTGTTCCTTTAATGATGGATGTTGGGTGTTTTCTTCCCGACATGAGGAAAGTAAGCAAGACATGCTGTTAGTTTCACAAAGGAGTTACCACAGTAGAAGATTCTTCACATTCCACTTTCTCTTTGAATGGGTTGAGTCCCAGCTCTGGTCTTTCCTGACCCTATTCTTGGACAGTAGTTTTCTCGGCCCCCCACCACCAACAAAAGTTTCATCATCTTTATAACATTGTCACAGCAGTGGTAATTTCCTGGAGTGTTGGTGGGTTGGATAGTACCTACGGAAACATATTTTACCCTGGAAAATGTTAGAACACACTCTGTCTTTTATTCAGTGCTGGTACATAAAAGCCAGGCTGGCCAGCCTAGCTGCTGGTACATAAAAGCCAGGACCGATAAATGTTGTATCCTTTATGTCCCGGTAGCCAGGGTTGCCTCTGCCCGTGGGTTCTAGTTGCTGCAGGCCCTCATTTCCAAGTTTTCTCACTTCTCATTATTAATACCACATAACGAGCAAACTGAGTTGATGCAGGGGCACCCCTCCCCCATGGGCAGCAGTCTCCAGCAGTAGTTTTTATCCAGTGGCTTCCCTAACACCAGCATCCATCTGTCAGCAGCTATTGGCACCACAGAGAAGTGGGATGCAGAGGGTATTGCTGCTGTGGAGAAGCCAGCCGGAGTGACCAGCTCAAGGGAGACTAGCGTCCAGGGGTCCTGACTGATTTTGTCTAGGTGGGCGAGAGGTAGAGAGACTTGACATTGTCCGTTCATAGTCAGAGAGCCCCCAGTTTTTGCTGGACAGATGACTGCCAAGCTCTATTCTACCTACATGTGGTTGTGAGACTCAACAAAAGTGATATGCAAAACTTCTGGGTTGTGGCCATAAGGGTTAGGTTTTACTCAACTGTCTAAATTCTCTTTCCTTAGGTTGGTATGTTGGCATGATGGCAGGAGCTATAGCAGCCACATTAGTGTATAAAACAGAAGCTGCACATTGAGAAGAAGATCAAAAGAGGCTGTGTTTTCTATACCATAGAGAGGTTATAGGAGGGGAAATAATGTCTACTGTTCTGTAACATAGTTGAACAACTATGGTTGACAGCAATTAATTGACTTTTAACATTCTATCACAAAGAAATGATGTGTTTAAGGTAATGCATATCCTAGCTATCTTGACCTGATCTTTATCCTGAATACACCTGTTTTAAATAGTGCATTGTATCCCATATAGATGTACAATTGTATGGCAATTAAAAAATTTAAAGTTAAAAAGACTGCTTATTCATTGACTATAAGAGAGAAATATATTCTATTTTTGTTAAGCCTCTACTGATGTGGCATGTGCTGATATTATAGTTTAGATCCACAGTGTCCCCCAAGTCTCTCATGTGTTCAGCAGTGGCTGTTTTGGAAGATGATTTTGTCATGGGGCGCTCTGTACTCACCAGTGGATTAAGCCATCTATGAGTTGATAGCTGACTGTGCCGTTAGGGGGTGGGGCCTGCTCAGAGAAGGCGGATTACTTGGTGCATGATCTGGGAGGGTGTATTTTTTCTTTCTGGCTCCTTCCTTCCCTCTCGGCTTCCTACCAACTATGGCTTGAGCAGCCTTTCTTCGCTATGGCCTTCCACCATGCTGTTTCTGTCTTGGAGCTTCGAACTCAACCAGGAACTGAAACCTCTCCTTCTTTAAGTTACAGGTGTTAGGTATTTTTCTTAGCAATGATAAAGTGACCAGAATTATTAACATGTCTCCATTTCACTTATAAAATAATAATAATAATAATAACATAGAATGGTATAAGACTCTAACATTTTAGGAACATATTGATTGTATTAATGCCATGTTTTTGGGCTAAGTGAAATAAGAGGTTCCTAGGTAAGTAACAGAAATGTAAGTTATCACTAAACTTTATGGCATATATATGAGTATTATTATTTGGTTCTCCACACTAATACTTTGTTTACTCAAATATTTTTAGGCATTGACAATTCCAAAGAGTTAGCGTCCACACTCCTCAAAAATTCAGGACCAAAATCTAGCATATAATAGATAATTAATGATTAATATACATATATAATTTAGCATATAATGCATAATTAATTTATTGAAGGTCCAATTTATTGTTATGGAAATGCCTGTTCACAGAATATTTTTATCTCTTTCAATTTCTAAAAATAAGAATGATTACCTTTAGGTTACAAACATTAATTTCACCTCAGGGGTGGATTAGGTGAATTGTAAATATATATTCTCACCATTGTGAAATCATCTGTATTCTTCCATTTCCAGAATTTATTCACCCTCCCTATCAAACACCCTCCCTATCCCTTCCTTTGTCTGCCAGCCTTTGCTGAGCTCTGTTCTACTTTCTGCGTCTGTGAATTTGCCTCCTCTGGGTAATACTTGTATGTTTGTGTTTGGCTTCTTTCATTTAGCATGGTGTTCTCAAGTTTCACTCATGTGTAGTGCATGTTAGAATTTCATTTCTTTTTAAAGTTAAATATTTGTTATGAATAGCACATTCGGTTTATATATCCACAGGGACACTTGGGTTGCTTTCACCTTCTGGCTACTTTGAATAATGATGCTGCTGTGAACAGGGGTGAACGTAGCATATTTTGACTTGTTGTCAAAGGGGTTTTGACCTCCTGTCTGGGGAGGGCACCTATGTTACTCTGGGGTGAAGCAGAACGTGGGGACTGGCTTGCAGTATTTCTGTTGGAGCTATGCTTGGAATTTTGGATGCTTCATTGGTGCCTAGATACAACAGCTGGTCCCTGGCACAGCTGTGAGAATGTTCACAGTGTACTGCCATCTCCTCACTTTGCAAAGGACCTTAAGGGACAGAGTGATCATGGGGGGTGTAACATTGGTGTATAGGGATACAGTGAGAGTTTGTACAAGTGAATTTCTGTCTGTTCTTGGATATAATATGACAGCCGATGTTCCTAGACTGGATGGAAGGGTGCCTCAGTTTGCTGAAGAGAGACTCAGAGGTTGGACAGTTGGAGCTGGAGGTCACGACATTCCATGCCCCAGCACTGTAAGTGCTTTGTCTGTGTTTGGCTGGGGAGTCTTCTGTCTCTCTAAGTTGGCTCCCATGGTAGGCACAGAAGCTGATGACTTTGAAGCTATGCTACAGCAGAAGAATGCTTGAAGAGTGTGGCCTTTGCTCCAGCCTCTTTCTAAGCAATGCAATCACAAGGATTCTCACTTAGGTCACTAACCTCCAAAGACAGCTTCCACAGCCTATAGTTTTTATACTGGCTGCCAATGAAGTTTAGAATCAGAGTCAACACAGAAACCACAGCATGGCCTTGGAGTTTCTGTGTTGATCCTGCAGTCTGAGAGATCAAATTGCAGGATGATGGGATTTTAACTGTCTCTAAATTTCAGACAAAGTCAGATGAGGACAGCCTAAGCAGGTGTTTGCCTATTATGTCCTTGGTCTGGGGTTCTGTCCTTTTGAGTTTCAATTATTGAGTAAAAATTCAGATCCTTTCATGTGTTGTGATTTTAAACTTTCTGTTATTTCCTCTTGGATTTACAAAAGGCCTAAATACACACATCAACACACAAAATAGACGTTGGCTTAGGAGAAAGAGAAGTCTTACATTTAAAGTTTTAGTAACTGCTGAAATAAATTTATAGAATAGAATATTTCCGAGTCCAGGGGCTGTATCCAAATCCCACTCCCTAAACCCTGCGCTCTATTCAATGGGTTCCTGGAACACTGACTATTCTCTTTTTAAATTGAAAAACCTAGAACCCCTTTGCCTTAGCCTAGGAAATAGCTGGGAGAAAAGCTTAAGTGGCAGATACAACGCCGACCCGGCCAGGGTGCAGGCAAAGGTGCGGTGGCGAGTCGCGGAGTGGGACTTGACAGAGATAAGCAAGTTGGCTGCTGCTTCGTGAAGGGAGCGGCCCATTTCCCAGCCCACGGTGTGGTCTGTGTCCGGTGCGTAGGAACACTGCACCCTGTCACAGTCCACCAGAGGGATGAGCGCAGAAGGAGCTTGCTTGTTGGCTCTTTCCTGTCCTCTCACAGCGGAAGTTCCTAGACGGGGAGTTACTGTCCCCACCCTCGGGTCACCGTACTGGACTCCTTAGTAGCTGCTGGAGACTGCAGTCTCCATGGAATGGTACTGGATCTGCAGTGGCAGGAGGAGCTGGAGACCCGGGCATTTGTCTCACTTGATGGGACCAGTTTGACACAGAGGCCAGCAGGTGGGGAAAGCCAGCAGCAGAGGTCTGCAGGCAGCTGAAGCTGGAGAAACTGACGAAGTTCATAGCCTGCATTTGACATGGACATGGCAAAACTTCAGACGACACACAAAGGAGTACAATAAGCGCATTTCCTTTCCAGTTTTTTAATGATATGCATAGTTATCAATCATCCCCATTTTATGATTTCAGAATATTTCAGTAATCTCCAAAAGGAGTTCTGTCTCCATGAAAAGTGACTATTTCCTTCCTCTCCTCATGGATCCAGAAATCACTAATATATGTTGTTCGTTTCTGTGGATTTGCCTTTCTGTCTATTCTGGACATTTCAGATAAATGGTATTATTAAATTATGTGGCCTTTTATTTTTAGCTTCTTTCATTTAGCATAGTTACCATAAATTTTCAAGATTCATACATGTTACGATATGTATCAGGATGTCATTTCTTTTTTTCTTTGTGTGTGAGTGTGTGTGTGTGTGCACACTGCTAAAGATGAAATCTAGGCTATGTATGCTGAGCATTTGATCTACCCATGGAACTACACTTGCAAACTTTTAATTTCATTTTTATTATGACAAAATATACATAAGGTAGCATTTATCATTTTAAACATTCATAAGCGTAGAATTTAGAGTCAACAAAAAGATTCAGTGTTGTGTTATCATCACTACCATTCCATTTCAGAATTCTTTTCTCTTTCCAAGCTCAAACTTTGCATTCTTTAAATGTTAACTTCCCCTCTTGACTTCTCTGAGTTTCTGGTGATCATCATTTTCCTTTCTGTCTTTATGAATTTGACTACTTTGGCATCTTGTATACATGGAATTAGACAATATTTGCCCTTCTGTGTTTGGCTTATTCCACTTAGGATAATGTTCTCAAGATCCACCAATGTGATATATATCAGTATTCATGTATATGTTTCAGTAGTATTCCACTGTATGTATAAACTGTATTTTCTTTATCAATCTTGGGTGGTTTCCATTTTTTGTCTATTGTGAATCATATTTCTATGAACACTGGCGCAAGGGCTATCTGTATGAGTCCCTGCTCTCATTTCTTCCAGATTTATATGCAGGAGAGGAATCAGTTTGGTAGTTATGAAAGGGAAAAACCGAATTTGTAGAACCTTCCACTCAAGTAAAGCTCTAGCTTGCTTCTTGGAAGACTCTGAAGTAGATCCTCCCACCTACATGTTTAACTTTGTAAACTTTGTTGTTTCTCTCCAGAGCTGCTGGCCCTCTGCAGCTTTCGTGAGATTGGGAGCCTCAGAAGACTTGGCTCCCATGAGCTTAGAAGTTCCTTTGTTGTTAAAAATGTTGTTATACTTGCTTCTCCGTTGTAGATGGAAATCTTTGCACTGTTCTAACCAGTGCGGCTTGTAGTGTGTACGCTATACTAGCCAATGAAACTTGTAAGCTTATAACTAATAGAATTGCTGAACCTAACCAATGAACTGTAGTAAGTGTAACTCAACCCTTAATTTCAAGAATTCTGTAAGGAGGGCATAAAAGCCCAGCTTCAGCACATCCAAGGTTTAGCCTCTTTGCAGAAAGATGTTAATCTGGTCCACGGGCATTAGAATAAAGCTGCAGACTTTGCCTCTGAAACTCCTGAGTGCATCTTCCATTGTAGTGAACTGGCTGCCCCCCACCTCTGAGGTGTAACACTCAAGCTGCAACACTTGAGCTGCACACGCTAGCTGGAGTTCTGCTGCTTCAGTTACATATGACATCTTAGCAAACACCATGCTGTCTCACAGTGCTGTGCCACTGTACCTTCCTACTAGCAATTCATCAGGGCTCCAACATTTGTTATTTTCTAGTTTTGTCATAGTAGCTATCGTAATGGATATGATGCAGTATCTCATTTGGTTTTGATTTGCATTTTCCTAATGAATAGTGATATTGAACATCTTTTCCTGTATTAGCTTTTGATATATTCATATATATGTATTTTTAATTTTTTTGAGAATTTTCCTGTCTTCTGGCCATTTTGTAATTGAACTGTTTGCTTGGTTTGTTACTGAGTTAAAACAAATGTTATTTTAAAAGTCTGTACATACTAATTTTCCATTTCTTTCTCTTATCTCCTTATGTTTTAGTTTGTTCAAGCTGCTATAACAAAATCACAGATTGTATAACTTATGAATAACAGATTTATTTCTTACGGTTCCAAAGGATAGGGATTCTGAGATGAAGGCATCAGCAGGTTCAGTGTCTGGTGAACCTTGCTTTCTGCTTTAAGATGACACCTCACTAATGTGTACCCACTTGGCAGAAGGGAGAAGAACCTCACTGTACCTTTTCTACAAGGTCATTAACCCCACTGTGGCAGGACTGTGTTGCTGAGTTAATCACCTCACAGATGAGAAGCTATGACTGTCTCAATGCAGTCTGAGGTCATGGAAATGAAGCAGGGAGATGGAGTCAGAATATTTTGTACCTTAGACTCTAGAGTTGATCCTCATCACTGAAAGAAAAATTAGGAAAGTGGAATAAACAGGAGCTGGTGATTGATTAGATTTGGGCAGATGCCCAGAACAATAGCTTTGGGAACCTGGGGGTATTAGGAATGCAGTTCACAAAGAGAATGAATTCATTAGAGACGTAAATATAGTTTGTAACCATCTCCCTCAATTTAAGTCACTTTGGGTCAAGTTCAGAGCTTTCAAAAGGCTTCAGAGAGTGCTAATTACACTTTCCTCTAAGGCCAATTCCATTCCATTTGTATTAAGTGAATTTTCTTTAATATTTCTAAAATAGTAGTGGATCAAGTTGTGTTTGTCCCTTTCCACTTTATCACTCCTGCCCCCCCCACATTCTTTTGCACATTTATGTTGAATTTAACCATTGTTGCTGGGGAGGAACCTAGGAGTCCTGATTCCCAGCATTGCTTTTTCCCATTGACTATATGTGGAGGTTCCTCTTACTATTGAGTAATTGCCAGTGCCTGTGAGTGTAAAAGCATTTGCTATTGGTTCCCTTAGTAAGAGGGCTGCATGGAACCAACAGATGCCTTGCAAGGAGAAAATGCTGCTTGGTAGAATAGGAAACACAGATAATTGGCCTGCTTCCTTTCATCTGCCAGTGAGGGCCTGAAAACAAGTCACTATTGAGTGCAGTTTTTCTTCAGTGCAGCTGTGGCTCCAGCACCCAAGTGTCTGTCCTTTGGAAATCAGGAACACACTGATCTGAGCTGTAAAAGCTGGTGGCTAAAGACAATACAATTGCGCATTTCATCCAAATGCTCTAACGTGGTGTTTGGCCAGTCAGGATGTTGAGCCAACCAGGTTTTTGCTGCCACTTTTCCTTGCTGTGACAGGTTCAGGAGAGCAAGAGGAGTCAGAGATGGTCAAAGAGTGGCTATTGTTTCTTTCTTTTTTTTTTTTTTAACTGGAGTGCAAGTTGTCTGAGTACATGACAGATTTCCTGTTTCCTGTTGTACCTAGCATAATGTTTTTCTAGGAAAAAAAAAAATTAAAATTGATTCACCCAACTTACCCTTTGTGGAGAAGGCTGCAATGTGGCCAATCCCTAATTCTCTTTTTGGGCTTATTCTCAGCTGAGCTGGTGAGGCTGTGAGGATGCATTAGGCCTAGAATTCTAGGAGGAACAAGCATAGGATTTTCCCTCTGGCATCTGGGTAGGGAAGAGGAGCCAACAGTAAGGGAGACAGCTTTCTTCTCCTTGAGGCTTGGGGTAGACACTAACCTTTCCTCCTCTTCCTCCTTAGAGGAGCTGAGGCTGGAGAGCTATTGCCTAGAATATGTTCACCCACTGATCCTGCAAACCAGGTTGGTTCTGATCTGCTTGCTTTGTAGGCTCTGCTTGCTCACAAGATTCATCATCAAGCCATTTTTTCAGGTGCCAGGACCCTCAGCAGCTGGACCTGTCCACTCACCAGATTGGAGCGGGTACAAATCAACAACAAGCAAAATACCATAGTCCCTGGATATGAAAGCCAAGCAGGGTGTCTGGTTCAGGTAACTCTCCACAAAATAATAATGAGAATTCTTAAGGAAATGGAATTGGAACTTTAAAGAGACTTTTAAAAATTTTCTTCTTCTTTTTTTTTTTTTTTTTGAGACAGGGTCTCGTATTATAGTTTAGGCTGGCCCTGAGCTCACTATGTAGCCCAGGCAAGCCTGGAACTCAGTAATCCCCCTGCCTCTGCCTCCTGAGTGCTGGGATTACAGGCATGAGCCACCATGCTGCACTGTGGGATGTGGTACTGATTTCTGGTGGGCGTGAGTCACCACGCCCAATATCATATTATTGTATCTGGTTACAGGGATTGAACCACGGACCTTGTGCTTGCTAGGCAGGAGGCGGAACCACTGAGCTAAATCTCTGGCCCTAAAGAGACTTTCTGAAACCCAAGAACTATGGTTTGTGAAGAAATTCAACAGATGCATTTTGAGTACTTATTCCTACTTTTTAAAAAGCCCTTGCACTGAGAGCTAAGAAGAAGATAAGTGAGACTATATACTTTTTTTTTTCCCCGGAGTTTTCAGTCTGAATAACTAGATGTGGTACAAAGGAGGACAACACAAGGGTTCACATAAAGTAGGAAGAAAGTGTCATTGCATATAGGAAGATGTCTTAATTTTTTCTCATTGCTGAGACAAAATACCTGATACTCAAAGGAGGGAAACTTTATTTAGCTTATGGTTTGTAGAGGTTTCATCCATAATTATCTGGCTCCAAGGAAATGTAGCATGGCAGACAGGCATTGCAGAAGAGAAACAATTCATGGTGGGCAGAAGGTAGCAAAGCAAACATAATGAGTAATAAACAAGCTTCTTTCGGTCCCTTATAAGGTACTGGGATTAGGACAGTGCCATACCAATCAATGATTGATTTGGTAATCACCCACCTTTCATCCTAGCATTTAACCATGAGTCAATCACATACTCCAGATTTACCCACCTCTGAAAAAGCCCCATCTGTGACTGCATGGGGCTTTAGGGGAACATCTAGCCATAATACATAGGAGAGGGGCCAGCTAGCCATCCTCAGGATAGACCTGTCATAAAGAAGGCCTTCTGCTAGAGAGGCGCCTCACTTTCTCCAAGAGTCACCAAGAGTGACAGCCCCAGCCCTGGACCTCTCTCTCACCTTGAGCCGACTCTGAAGACTCTATGGGTGCTCAGGCTCCCTTGGATCAGCTTCTCTCACTCCCACCTTCAAATAGTTCCTTCTTCAGTGCTGCCCTGAATACACATTCTTATGGGTGTTTGATGCCAGTCTGTCTCAGTGCCCTTTCAGGAGCCCAACCTTGATCATTCAGATAATAACCTGCAGCTTGGCCAGAGAGCTGTGATCAAGGTGTCCCTGAACTAGTTTTCAACTCTCTTGACACCCAGGTTTGCCAGAGCTGAGTGTGTGTGTGTGTGTGTGTATGTTTGTGTGTATAGTGGGGGCAGCTGTCCATTGGGAGAGGTCAAGGAAGGCATGGGAAGGGAGTGTAGGGAGGAGCTGGCTAGGATGAGGCTTGGTGTTAGGCAGGTAGGGGATTCAGGGTCAAGGAAGGATGCTGCAGCAGTTTCAATTTCTATAAAATCTGTTCCCATTTTCAATGATTATAAAGATTTGGTGCTTAGTTATAAATATGACAATATGCCAGTGAAGTGATTATTTTCCCTTAAAGTGTGCTTCTTAAAAATAAATTTTGTAACATATACACTGTGATATGTGACACATTTAATAAAGTGGTTATAGTGAAAACAATAGACATATCCTTTAAACTTAAATAAATAGGGTACTATAAAGAAAAAAAGTGTCTGAAGGGATTGCAGATGGGTGCAATGGAGAGTCCAGAGTCTGTCAATCCCACCAGGACAGATTAGTCCACTGGGATTTATTTTCTCTAGTTTGGATTATGTGAGAAACCAGTTACTCTGGCAAAGAACTGGATTGTCTGATAATTATTCTGCATCCTAGTGGGAGATTTTTAAGTGCTGGGATTTTGGCATCTTACAGAATTTTGGCTGGTTTATCATCTAGCTGTAGATCACTGAACATCTTCATGGGTGAGAAGGTAGTTAGGCATTCTGTTTCCCAGGAGACAAGAGAACTGAAAGGCTATTTGAGAAGGGGTGATTTTATCTTTTAGGTTTCCCATGGCCTATAGAAACGAATTTCTTTTCCTTTTGTCTCCCCACCCCAGTAAATAAGTACATCTTTCCAATTGGATACTAACTAAAAATATTGGTAGTGTTCAGGATTAAGTTTTGTTGTTGTTTAAATCTGCCTGTGAGTTTGACAGGTTTGGTTGCACAGGAAGTTGCGACTCCAGGAAGCACATAAAGAAGCCTGCTGCCCCTGGTGCAGGAAAGGGCTGGGCAGTGGGGGTCAGCAAACCCTCTGTGCCCACAGGCCTGGTGGCACGCAAGGCTCAAGCTCCTCCTTGCAATGAAAAACTCTTGATCTCTCATGATTTGGTGGCAGATAACAAACATTCACAGATACATAGTTTAAGCATCAATTTCTTTTTTTTTTTTTTTTTAGACAGGGTCTCGCTTTGTAGTTCAGGCTGGCTCTGAGCTCACTATGTAACCCAGGCAAGCCTTGAACTCAGCAATCCTCCTGTCTCTTCCTTCCGAGTGCTGGGATGACAGGCGTGAGCCACCACGCCCGGCGCTGTGGTATGTGGTATTGATTGCTGATGGGCGTGAGTCACCACGCCCAGCATTGTATGTGGTTCCCGGGGATTGAACTCAGGACCCTGAGCTTGCGAGGCAGGCGCCGGCCGGAACCACTGAGCTAACCCTCCGGCCCAAGCATCAGTTTCTTGATATAAAGTGAATTAGAAAAATTAGAATGTGGGGCCGGAGGGTTAGCTCAGTGGTTCCGGCGCCTGCCTCGCAAGCGCAAGGTCCTGAGTTCGATCCCCGGTAACCACATATAATGCTGGGCGTGGAGACACGCCCACCATCAATCAACACCGCATACCACAATGCCGGGCATGGTGGCTCATGCCTGTAATCCCAGCACTCGGAAGGAAGAGACAGGAGGATTGCTGAGTTCAAGGCTTGCCTGGGTTACATAGTGAGCTCAGGCAGAGACAGGAGGATTGCTGAGTTCGCGGTGGCTTGCCTGGGCTCCATAGTGAGCTCAGGGCCAGCCTGAACTACAATGCGAGACCCTGTTTCAAAAAGCAAAAAAAAAAAAAAAAAAAAAAAAGAAAAGAAAAATTAGAATGTGATGTTCGCTGACTTCAGACTTTACAATAATTATAAACTTAAACACCTCTGTAATACTGCAAAAGGGCCTGAACTAGTGCAGTTAATTATTTTTTAAGGGAGGCATTCAAAAAATGTCAAAAAAATGGATGGTGATGATCATTACACAACAGTTGGAAAGTACTCAATGACAATTAACTATAAAAATGGTTAAAATGGTAAATTTTGTGCTGTATCTACTTTGCCACAACACAAAGTCTGAAGGTAGCCTTGGTGAGGTACCTGTTTAAATGACATAATTTATAAGGAGAAGCTCAACTAATAGCATATGAGAGGGTGTTTTCATGATACATTCCATACATATCCTTGGCCCAGAGCAGTCTCCTGCATGGTGCATCTGTGTATCCAATGTTTTTCCATCTCCCTGGCATGTTGCACAAACACTCAGACCCACCATGTCTGGAGCTGAATTCAGTGTCTTCAGGTCGCCTGTGGACACTCGCTTCTCCCTGACCTTCCACACTCTAGTCCAGAGTACCAACATGCACCTACCTGCTCCGACAGAAAATCACTGCTGAGTCCTTTTCATTTGCTCGTTACACCACAGCAGTGATCCCTCCAGCTTCTTTCTCCTCACTTTGCTTTATTCTGTCCATTTCTTTTCACTGCCCATTTACCACTCTGAGATAGATAAGCATTAGGTTCTCTCACATCTGAAATTAGTACTTAGCATCCACTCTGCCTTCCACCAATCTTAAATATGGTCAGTCTTTTCGAGGTACAAAGAAATTATTAACCTCTTGAATATATGCTCAAGCTACTTGGCAAACCAAGTTCACAAAGCACTAGGCCACAACTTTTGAAAAGTAGAAATGAGTAGTATCTCAACAATATTCCTGCATATACTCAAAATATCTCACTCTCGGGCCGGAGATTTAGCTCAGTGGTTCCGGCGCCTGCCTCACAGGCACAAGGTCCTGAGTTTGATCCAGGTATCCACATACAATGCTAGGTGTGGTGACTCACACCCACCAACAATCAATACCACATACCACAGTGCCAGGCGTGGTGGCTCACGCCTGTAATCCCAGCACTCGGGAGGCAGAGACAGGAGGATTGTTGAATTCGAGGCTTGCCTGGGCTACATAGTGAGTTCAGGGCCAGCCTGAACTACAAAGTGAGACCCTGTCTCAAAAAAAAAAAAAAATCTCACTCTCATATAGTCAACATTCTCTCTGAGTAGCATTGTGACACTGAGAATCAAAATGAACTGGGGGATTATGTCCTCAGGATTTTGTGTGAAATGGCAATCTTACATTAATGTGAGCTGTCCAAGGGCAAGGTTGTCTTATTAATATAGCCTTCAATTGATTAACATTGATTTCACCCTTATGTGGGACACCGTTAAGGGTAGAAAGGGGACTGAATCTCAGTTAGCAAGGAGCCCACAGCCCTGAAGTGGAAACAGAGTCCAACAGATGATTGCATTACAGGTTTGCACGGGAAAGGGGGTCATGAGTCACTGAGCAGAAGCTTTGTTCAACCTGGGATGATCATGGAAACCTCCAGAGCTGCAAAGTAAAGATCTGAATTTCAGAACCCATCTGCTCCATATCTGGCCCCTTATCCATTTCAGATGGGAATATAATCAATGTAGAAAGGACTTCATTAATCTCATTTTAATTTTAATATGCATTTTCCGGGCTACTAGTCAGTCTGAGCTCTTTTCGTGTTCACTGACCCTGAGCATTTTCTATCCTGTGTATTGTCCATATCATCTTATTATTTGTAGAAAATCTCAGCATTGAGAGTTCAGTCTTTGAAGCTGACATAGTTGTCTTTGCTCTTAGATGAGCGACTTCCTAAATCCTACACACATCTGTGCACAAAAAATAAGGATGAGGATGTTTTCCTAAAAGCTTCCTTGCTTCCTGCCAATCTCTGCCTTCTCTCTGTTTCTCTTGGCTTTTCCTCTACACTGGTGGTCACCAAGGGAGATCAACAGGATGTGATGGAATCTGTATGTGCACTGTGTCATCGTTAGCTTTTATTTTTTAAAAGTAAGGAAGAAAGGCTACACAGATGGACAGGGGGAGTTATGTGTAGGCTTGCAGACGTGAGAACTGTGATAAAAGAAAAATATTTGAGCATATCTTAAAGAATGAGGTCCAATATCCTATCTGGTTTGGAAGAAACTGTAAACTACTCTGTTGATTTGAGAATGACTCTCATTCATGAAATAGAAAATGTACAGCCTTCAATCTCAGATACCAGTGTCTTGGTCTAAGTGATACTGAGGACCCCACTTTCCTGATAGCTGGCCCCAGGGCAGTCAGGACAATATTCCTTACCTCATAGTCATTACAAACATTAATTAACTTGACAGTAAGGTGCTATGTAGATTTCAGGGGTGCATTTTTAAATTTTTTTTTCCTTTTTACTACACTATACACACACAGCTAAGCAAAGGGCCCTGAATGCAGCTGTTAATTAATATTTACTCAAGTTTAATTAAATGGAGCATTGCTTCCTTGGAAGCCTTCCTGCCCTTTCACCTGTTTCTGACCACAGGTGTCACCTGGGAGCAGGTCAGGATAAAGATCCCAGGCCCACCCACTCAGCCACTGCTGGTGGAGTTCAGTAATCTGTTTTCACATCCCTGTGACTCTAATGCTTATTAAAGTGAGAATCACTGAAGCTGTTTTCTTTGTATTGTGATCAATACTGAATGAGATTTGGTTAAAAAAAAAGTGTATTTTAGTGATACAAAATCTATTTAAAGTTCCAGGAGATGATTTGTTTGTCAGGTTTTCCTTAAAAGAATGAAAGAAACATGTTTCAAGGAGAATTGCTTCGTGTTAGTTAGGGAAGAAAGGCACAAGAGGTTAGTTTAACTTAAACAGGATTTGAGAAGAACTGTCTGAATGTCTACACTGAACTGGAAGTGAACTGGAAGTAGATAAGGTTTATCCTCTTTTCTGTTCTGTATGGATATGAATCATGTAGCAAAACTCAGGATTCCTGTATTGACTACCCAGCCCTGGAAAATCTAGCAGTGTGATATTTGCCAAGTTAATATTTCTGATTAAATGCATTTTTACTTAAAGCCAGACATGTAGCAAGTACACCAGAATAGCTATATCCAATAACACATTTCTATGTATTAATGACAACACTGAGGCCCTTAGAGCAGGTACTTTATTCCTACAACCAAGAGTATAATCATTACGGCAAGCTTGCTTTTCATATACTTTAATTGTATCTTTTATGATGTGGCCTCTGTGTGTAATAGACATTAATGAATAGCTGTACTTAGCGAATGTGTGCATTCTACAGTACTGAATATCCCTAAGCTTCTTACGAGGCACATCAATAATTGCCACTGTCTCTTCTAATGACTATTAGGAGTTTCAAATGTTAATTGTCCACTATTAGCTTTTAAGAGGAAACTCATCTACTATCATAAACCACAAATTATTCTATATGCAGAGTACATTATTTAAGGCAGAATCTCATGCTTAATAACCATGTTTGAAGAGTTGCATTTCCATGAATTGAAAGAGGTATCAGTTAAGTATGTAATAAATGTTTGCATAGAATAAGTAACAATTGCTCTTCATTGTAATGTGTTAAGAGTCATGTGTCAGTTTACTATAGTTATCGGTTATGATTTTTATAAAAACACTCTGAGGCAGATTATTACTATTCCCACTTTAGACACCAAAATAATCCTTAGTGTTCTAGAATGGACACAGATGGCTGATGGTGGCTAACCCAGTGAATATGGGGTGAGATTTGGAAGTGCATGGCTGGTTTTATAAAAGATGGTACCCAAGAAAGTGAATAGTGGTATGTCTGAATCAGAAATTTCTTGTAGGACACTCAAACTAATATTCTCAATCGGACCTGTTTACCAAACTACACTGCTGAATTGCATATGGAAGTATATTACCGGTCTGGGGAGACAGATCAGGGAACTGAGTTAGGTGTGCTGCAGAGGTAAGGTATGAAGCAGTATTCTGAGCACATGGGTAGTGTTAACATCCCTCAGTGTTTGAAGGGGTAGTGAAAAGATCTGGAGTGCTTTCTTTATAGCCTAGATACTTCTTAGAATGTCAGAATAAAAATGGGGGATTGTTAATAGCTTGTATGAAGTAATGTTAACCCCAAAAATATAGTCTGGTAGGATTTTTAAAAGATCAATAACATATTTTGTGAAAAAAATTAGACATGATTATTAGGAAACATGGAAAGTTATTTCTCTGCACAGAAATTCTAATGGAAAACAAACCATAAAGTAAGGGAATAGCAAAGTTGAAATGAAATGAAAAATTACACTGAATCCTTCACATTATAGGTTCCAAATTGGACAAAGGTAACAATAAATCTTATTTTGAGCATAGAAATAGCTTATTGTTTAGGGCTTTCTTTGTGTGAGATTACTTTGAAAATTCTCGCCTAGTTTCAGTGAAGATACACAAGTGATATTTGTTTATCCTATTGAATAACGTATGAATTTGAACCTTCCTAACCTCTGTTAACTTCATTTGGCCCAATGAGCTGCTGTAAAGCTACTTTGAAAAGCCATCTCTTGCTCTTAGGTTACAGATGCCACCACCTGTTATCTTTACAACAAGAGATAGCTCTGAGCATCTTCTTGACCTTTATCAACTTTATGCACAGCTATGTGGCCTTTAGGTGCTTGCTCTGTTTGAATGCTGTTGTCAACTGTGCCCAGTATATGAGGAGATTGGGTGGGGCTTGGCTTCTTACTTTTGCTTCTGCTTGTACTGCACAGGGTGGTGGTACTTATGTATTAGATTCTTTTCTTCCTAGTGTGCTCCATAAATGACAAGGCTGTGACACGTGCAGTTCTGAAGTAGGAAACCCCCATGCCTTGAGCAAATGGCATCATGAATTCCATGGAGTATTCACTATGTTGACATAAAGTTTTCCTGGGATGAGGAAGGGAGCGATATACCTGCACTATAATTTTTCCCTAACAAATTAATCTCTGCATCCTTTTTTTTTTTTTTTTTTGAGACAGGGTCTCCCTTTGTAGTTCAAGTTGGCCCTGACTCACTATGTAGCCCAGGCAAGCCTTGAACTCAGCAATCCTCCTGCCTCTGCCTCCTGAGTGCTGGGATTACAGGCATGAGCCACCATGCCTAGCACTGTGTATGTGGTACTGATTGCTGGTGGGTATGTGTTACCACACCCAGTACTGTTGTATGTGGTTACCAGGGATCAAAGCAGGGAACTTGTGGTTGCTAGGCAGGTGCTGGAACTATTGAGCTAAATCTCTAGCCCTGCATCCATTCTTTTAAAGTACCAATAAACTCTACTGTGTACTATGCACATCTTTATCAATCATCAACTGAAAAGATCTCAGGCTTTCACTTTGTTAACTCTATTAACAGTTTATCTAAATCAGACTTGTGATCCAAGAGAAAGTGCAGAAAGTTTAATGGAATATTGAAATACAGTACCAGAGCACCACAGAATTGATCTAAATATTTAGGCAGTGATGTGCAATTACTGACCTCTTTCCTTTTCTTGTCTTTCATGATGCTGTGAACTGAACTCAGGCTCATTGGGCAATCAACTCTCTCTACCTACTGAGCTATATCCCCAATCCCTTTACTGTGTTTTTTTTTTTTTTTTTTTTTTTTTTTGTGGTACTGGGGATCGAACTTGGGCCCTTCAGCTTCCAAGATAGGCGTGGTACCACTTGAGCTAAATCCCTGGCCCTAACATGCATTTTTTTGTGTTAATTCTGAGTTCAAGGTCAAACATACCAAGTTGATTAGTAATGTGTTTCTTATTCCCCAAACACCAAGATACTACCTAAATGCTAAACTTTCAGTGAAATATTTAGTACATAATAAGGTTGCAAATACCTAGTATTTATAACTTTATTAGACTTTGCTGCGGTTGTATCCACTTGGCATTTCAGAGCTTTGTAACAGAGTTATGGAAATAGGCTCATCAGAACCAAAGTGCAATCTTTGGATTTCTGGACATATGTCACATTTTTGTGGCCAGTGGGTGACATGGTGGAATAAAGGTAGCTAATATAGGAAATGAACAAGCACAGGATTTAGTCACACCTGAGACTGCAATGCAGATCTTTCAACATTTTGGCTATGTGATCAAATCATTTATCTGCTAATAAACTTTGACCAGGATGTTCTAAGAATCCATGAGGCACTGATATGAAAGTTCATTGTAAAGTAAAAGCCTATATTCTCTCTGTTGGAAACTATTAGTTTTAGAAAAGGAGCTCTATATACAGCCTTTGATTTTTCACAGAAAGATGTACCAAGAAACCAATGAAGAAAGAACATTATACCCAATGGCACAATTAACCTTTGACGAGGTGTCTTTAGATTGGGCTCTTGCTGCATTTTTCAGTGTGTCTGAGAAACTAAAAGAATTTTATTTTTTCCTTGTTAAAACTAACTTGTAAAAAGAAGTTACTAGGTGCCAGGCACTGTACTGAAGACTTAAAATAAATGGCATTTCATTCTTACAGTCACCATGGGAGGTTACAGCTCTAGCTACATCCATTTTATAGATGAGGAAACCAGGTGGACAAATTAGAGAGGGGCCCACAATCAGTCCTGACCACAGCCAGTATTTCACTCCTCTTTATGGCACTGATCAGTGTTGACTGTATTCTCTATTTGTTTTTTCTCCTCCTCTGATTAATCAGGCTAAATTATTTTGCAGTACATTTGGGTGAAAAAGAAATGTCAGATGCAGGTAATTCCCAAACCTGATATAAACCCAGTCTGAAGAACTGTTCCACTCACCGGCAGGATATTCCCATCTGCACTACCTATGATGTTGGAAAGATGAAGCCGTCCAACTTTCCACAGCATGGAGGAGAGCTGCACATGGTCCTGTGTGTCTGGCTAAGGAGCAGCTGACTTGCCATGACTCTTGAGAAATAGTTACTGCATTAAAAGGCCATGTAAAATATTTTCCAGATTTTCCAACCCCCATAGACTTTACCCTAGCATTGGCTGCAACCCCTACAATATGTGGTTTGGACAGGAATCTGGAATCAATAATCTTTCTAGCACCCTGTGCTTTCCTTGCCTGCTTCAAAAGTCTCTTTTGTGCTCTCATTCTTTAGAACTGGCTACGACTGTTTATGTCGACAAATCTGGTAAAACCTAGAGGTGGTAACTCTGTGCTTTTTTTATATGAGGGTCTCCAATATCTTGGCTCTACATGGGAATGAACTCGGGAATGTGAAAGGCATGGATGTGTTTTTAAAAATTGAATTAGTTATTGGTACATTTTATATATACATTATGATCACATTCAACTTTGGGAATTTGTACCAGTATATGACATGAGTTCTCATTTTTACCTATCCCCCGACCTACCCTAAAACCCCCACCTCGTATTATATACTTATGCCTTTTTAAACATATTTTTTCTTGCTGGGCGTGGTGGCTCACGCCTGTAATCCCAGCACTCGGGAGGCAGAGACAGGAGGATTGCTGAGTTTGAAGGTTGCCTGGGCTACATAGTGAGCTCAGAGCCAGCCCGAACTACAAAGCGAGACCCTGTCTCAAAAAAAAAAAAAAAACAACAACAACATATTTTTTCTTTCCCCTCATTATTTCCCCCTACCCTTTTCCTTTTGAATATTTTCTATTTCATAATATCTGTTATACATTCTAGAAATCATTTACATCTTCAGATTCTCATACCAGAGAAAACATACGGTATTTACACATCTGTGGCCTATTTATTCCACTTATAAATGTGTCCTGAAGGTGTGTTCATTTGAGTATAAACGAGAAACTTATCATTCTTTATGGTAGAGTAATACTCCATTTTATTAAAAATAACCTCACATCTTTATCCAGTCTCCAGTTGATGGGCATTTGAGTTGTTTCCAAGATTTAGCAATCAGAAACTGAGCTGCTATGAACATGGGTGTACATATGTTGCTATGATATGATTCTTTTAATTCTTTCATGTATATTCCTAGCAGGGGAATAGCATGGTCAAATTGGAACTCTAATGATAGTTTTCTGAGTAATCTCCACACTGATCTCTACAGTGGTTGCACAAGTCTACAATCCCATCAGCAGTGGAGAAGGGTTCCTTCCTCCCTGCAGCCTCTGCAGCATTTATTGCTGGTTAATTTCACAATAGCAGAAGGCATGGTTGTTTTGATGAAGATTCTTAAATTATTACCACATGGGCATCTCAGCAACATGTTATGCCAGCCTAAGAGGGTACTCAAATGGCTTCAAAAGGAGCAGTATGGCTAGAAGCACTGAAGACAGTGAGTTGATTCAATGTTCTGTTGTATCTCACCTTCAGAAGTGTGCTACAATAGCAGGGATCATAGCAACATCTTAAATTATTTGGGGCACAATGGTGAAAAACTTTTATTGAAAAGTACCTATGTAGAGGGAGTTTTTCTTAAAAACAGGAATAATACTATAAAACTCTGCATAAATGCCCTAATTCACTGAATGAGGGCATTTAAAAAAGAGTAGTGATGTTATTTTGCAAAATTTGCAAAGCCCTTGATAAAAGAAACACAGAAAGTAGTAAAGATACTCCATCTGCCTTCTGCCACATGGCTTCTCTGGGGATACCCCTTCCCATTTCTGCTGTTAAGTTTTTAGCAGATCTCTCTTTTAACACTATCATCGCCACAAATTTCCCCCTGACTTGAGACAGTAATTTACTCACAAAGGAAACATACTTCCAGCTTTATTAATAACCAACTTTTTTTATTAGAGCAGATACAGTTGTGAAAACTGTACATTATACATTTTGGTTTCAAGGATTATAAATAAAGGAACTCACAGGTAGGGAGTTCTTTTTCACAGCAAGAAACTTTAAATAAACAAAGTCATATTTTATTAAGTACATTGGCAGACTTCATGTGCTGTCCAAAATGTAGAGTACAGTATAACAACCCATTAGAAAGAGCCTCATGTAAAATACAGCTGTGCACATTTTAGAAAAATACCAACAATTTGAGCTTTGTTTTAAAAAAAGCTTACAAATCATACATATATTTATAAATGGAACCAACATGCTCACTTTATAAACATATCCTTTAATTATCTGTTACCCATTATTTCCAAAACATTACACATTTTAAATAAACACTTAATAAGACTAAATATTTTATTATCTTAAAAAAATCAGCTTTCCATCCTTAAGGAGCTACAGGGTAAGGAAGGAGCAGTGAGAGTTCTGAAACTTTCACAGGAACTTACATGTTTATTCTTGGGTAAAAATGTTGTTTCCTAAATTTAAAAGTCAAAGCAAAATGTAAAAAATGAAATATACAAGTTGTAATTTTTCATTTGCTCTCTTTCTGCCTTTTTCTTTATTCCATATTGGTCACACCCAGGATTCTCAACATATTGCACTTCTGCAAAAGACACCACCGGGTTGCTCCCCTGTGGTCATAAAGCATGCGGTCCACGCTTGTGCTCACGTGGGGTAGTGGGGACTGTCCCCTTGTGCATTGCAAAGGTAGCTAATAAGGTAAGAAAGATTAAACCCATGCAGATCATGAAAATATTTAGGAAGAGCTCCCCCACCAGAGGTAATGTCCCAAAGACACTTAGCACATACCTCTCCTCCTCTGATTTCTTTTAAAATAATTACTTTTATAAAGACCATGTAGTTTTTCTAAGTAAGCATGCGTCTGAGTAATAAAGGATAAATTATAAAACGGCAAAAAAATCAGAAAAGGTCAGTATAACGAAGGATTGCAAAAAGACATTTAAAATAAAAACATCTAAGCCTTTAAATTTTGAAATGAAATTACAAAAGGAGTTTGAAAAACAGGAAAGGCAGAAAATTGAGAGGCAGTGATTTTAACAAAGCTTTATGCTCTACCTGAATGTATTTAAAAAAATTTAACTTGGGGAAAAAAAGAGAAGAGTAGTTATTAATAGTATCTTGCTTAACTTTCATGGGAATTAACATAGCCACTGACAAGATTTTATTTGGTTGTAAAGTACGTCAGCAATGAAACTGAATCCTTTGAACACTGATTACCACAATCCATGCAACATTTTGACTATACTTCTTAGAATTCTGTTCTTTCAGTTTTTAAAATTTAGCACCTCTTAAAAGTGCATAAATAATTCATCTCAGTAATGTTAAAGTATTTAAAATAAATTATTTCTTAGGAAGACATAATGCCTTCAGATTGCTAACCTTTAAAGATAAATAGCCTTTTCTAGATTGAGGAAGAATAAATGACATGAAGAATGATGTATTGCTATCAAAATAAACACATCTTCACTAGCGCATTATTGTTTCTTTTCCTTGAGATACAACATGTATGTTTTGTCCAGCCAAGATTGCAGGTGGCAGATGACTATACATCATATTTAAATTAACAGCAAAAATTAGCAGAGTCGTGCACAAGCAAACGAAACATTCTCTCCCAGAACATTCCAGGAGATGTTACAGCAGCAGGTCATGGCATAAGACTGGTGAGTGATGCTGCTACCTATTTCTTCTAATAAGATAGGAGTGAATGTTGGAACCACGTCCACAGCAACACAATCCTCCGACTGCATTCCTCGGGCAGTCGTTTCCCCAGCTCCCTACTAAAAACGTCAGATGGTAAAATAGTAAGACAGCTGTTGACTTCCATCAAGAAAAAAAAAAATGCAGCTCCATACATTTCCAGTTTAGTCACACTCTGCTAGGACAGATGGAGTAGCCAATGCCAAGAACTTCGCCGGATGGGGCTGCTTCAGCAGATTTTAAAAAAGAATTATTATTAAGTTTTGCTCTCCAACATGGCTGTGTGCTTCAGCTCCCAGGGAACCCCAAAGCCACAAGCATTCCCCAGGGATCTGAACAGGTCCTCGGGCTGAATTTTCCAAGTTTCATCTCTCTTGCGATCCCATCCTAATTCCAAGCCTCCTTGCCTGTGTCTGAGTCTGCCTGGGGTGTGCCATTTAAAGGGCTGACGACAGCTCGGCAGAACTGTGGGCAAACACCACTAGTTGTCATTGACTTCACTGAAGGGTCAAAACAGTTATAGCATTAAGTAACTATGTTGAATCACATTCAGGCACAGCCAAAATTAAAGTGAAGGACAATATGTCATTGTTCAAAAAAATTATAAATTTGATTACAAGAACAGAATGTTTTTAATTGTAATTTTATAGAGAAATTAAGGCTATTCTTACCTTTCCTAATTCCAATCAAGTTAGAAAGTGGACAAAAAGAATGGCCAACCCGATATTCAACAACATGACAAGGACAATCATGACTGAATTGGGGCCCTGGAAATGAAACAAACAAACAAAACCACATGAGGTTTCCATACTAACATCACTGTATTACCACAATATATTGCCAGAAACAATTAGCAAAAATGTAACAAACATGGCTGCAGTCAGGCATGAACAGCAGTTTCAAAAGGTAAAGGCTAAAAATAGCAACACTGTGTAGATGGAGTCATTGTTAAACTTGTGCTTCAAAAATGACACCATGTTTGAATGATATGCTTTTGTTAACAATCTACTCTAGTCACTGTGCATAATGGGCAACAGTGCGGGTCGAGATTCACCAGAAGAGGGCCGAGAACTAGTGACCACCCTTGTCATTGGGACTCACTTCAGACAAGGAAGAGTGGGATCCTGGTCAGAGAAGTTAGGAAATGAGAGCAAAATGTGGGACAAGGAAGCTCCCCAGGAAAACTTCAGGGAAAACTCAAAATTATTTAACTTGCTTTTTCCTACTCTTTTCTGGCTTTAACCTTCTATTTTAAATAAAACTTGCAAGGTTGAAGGTAAATACTTTCGGAAGTTACTCTTAGAGGTCTAAAGATTTCTTTCCCAAGTGATGGCCACACCCTTTCAAAAATTACTTTTAACAAACTGCAGGACCTATTTCACTACATATCACCAAAATAAATACCACCATGATAGGAAATGTTCAAAGGGAATGTGGTAGGGGAAAGTAATGAGGGGAAAGAATATGATTTGAAAAAAAAAACATGTATATAGGGGTTGGGGGCTGTGGAGTAGGTAGGGATATGGATAAAAATGAGAATTCGTGTCATATACGGGTACAAGTTTCTCAATGTTGAGTGTGATTGTGAACTGTATATAAAATGTAGCAATAAATAATTCAATTAAAAAAGTAAATACCAGCCTGCCCAAAGTCCCCAAACTTGTTTAAATCAACCTTATATGATCCATCTCTTCAGATCCAGCGCATGGAGCATTCTCCTTTACTGGAAAGACATGATTTTGGCATTTACTATTTAGTGTCTAATTTATAAATAGCATTGGAAGAGTTCCAAATTGGCCTCCAGAGATAGGTGGGATACGTAATTTTGTTGTTCATTTTTTTTTTTTTTTGAGACAGGGTCTCGCTTTGTGGTTCAGGCTGGCCCCGAGTTTACTATGTAGCCCAGGCAAGCCTGGAACTCAGCAATCCTCCTGCCTCTGTCTCCCGAGTGCTGGGATTACAGGCATGAGCCACCGCGCCCAGTACTGTGGTATGTGGTATTGATTGTTGGTGGGCGTGAGTCAGCATGCCCAGCATTGTATGTGGTTACCGGGGATCAAACTCAGGACCTTGTGCTTGGGAGGTAGGCGCCGGAACCACTGAGCTAACCCTCCGGCCCTTGTTGTTCATATTTTACAGCTGAGGAATAAGTTGTACTGTAGTTGGATATCAAATATGACTGTGTGCAGACAATGTTACAGAGAACTCCGTGGTACTTTCTTTGATTGCTGGGGTGAGGCACAGGGGAGCTGGAACTGCCATTTATCAAGGGTTCATCCCTCTGGCCGAGGGCTGGGGTCACAAATATCACTTACTGAAGGAGATCTCTACCTGACGTCTTCTCACTAGAGGTCAGGGTGACACTGTCATTTATTGTTGAAGTGTCACTTTCTCATGTGGACTCCATCTCCACAGTAACAAGGGCCTGATCCTATCCACCTGTACATATGTACTCAGTGCCTGATCCATGGGGTACCCAATTCATTCTGGCAACTGCTATCTAGGGAGAAGCTACCTTCTGGGTCTTTCCTAAGTGCTGTACATGTGTTGCTGAACAAAGCAGATTAATTACTAAACAAATGAATGGTAAGTAAAATAGCGGGAGATTCATGGAAGTACTATGAGGAAGAAACTCCAGTTCTCAACATGTTCCTGGTAGTTTGAACTATAGAAATACATGCTATTCCATTGGGTGGCTTGTATCACTGATGGTACAAATGGATCTAATCACTTTCATTGGTCTTATTACTAATAAAATTTTTAAAAGCTGGGCCAGAGATTTAGCTCAGTGATTCCAGCTCCTGCCTAGCAAGCACAAGGTTGTGAGTTTGATTCCCGGTAACTACATACAACATTACTGAGTTTGGTGGCTCACGCCTGTAATCCCACCACTTGTGAGGCAGAGGCAAGAGGATTGCTGAGTTCGAGGCTTGCTGAGCTACACAGTGAGCTCAGAACCAGCCTGAACTACAAAGTAAGACCCTGACTCAAAAATAAATAGGGCTGGAGATTTAGTTCAGTGGTTCAAGCACCTGCCTGGCAAGTGCAAGGCCCTGAGTTTGATCCCGGTAACCACATACAATGCTGGGTGTGGTGACTCGCGCCCACCAGCCATCAATACCACATACCACAGGTGTGGTGGCTCCTGCCTGTAATCCCAGCACTCAGGAGGCAGAGGCAGGAGGAATGCTGAGTTTGAGGCTTGCCTGGGCTACATAGTGAGCTGAGGGCCAGCCTAAACTACAAAGCGAGATGCTGTCTCAAAAAAAAATTTTTTTTTTTAAAAGCTGCTCAATTAGAGAGTGATGTATGCATTAGTGGTGGTTCAAGCTACTTGGCAGTGATATATATGAATTAGGGCCCTGTCATGAACATGTTAAACCCCAAGTAAATGGGAAGAAACCAAGTTTTTATAATGCCAGGCAGTGGACTAAGCATTTCTAATTAGATTATTTTTTGTTTCTTCTTTACATGTAATTACTAGTTCTATCTTATAAAACTTCAAGGTTACTATTTTACCCAAGGTTACCATCTTACCCAAGGTTCCTTAGCCTGATTGGACAAATTAGAGATAGAAGTAAACCTCAGACTGCCTATGTGAGAGTTCGAGGATCTTCAAATCCCTATTAAAGCCCTGGGTATACCATTAGCTTGTCCCCACCAGTACTAGGAATCAAACCCAGAAATTATGCAGGAAACTTTCAAACGAAAATAATGGAAGTGATTTTTCAACAGCACAGCTATTTTAAGAAAATGCTATATTACTCTAATGTTTTACTAGACTTTGTTCACAAATGTTGATGACTGTGGGATCTCAACCTTTTTGGGCCAGGGCATTTTATATGAAAGATAAACGAAAGTATACTCTGTAAGAACAATGTGAAATGCATGGTTCAGTGTCACACAGAGGTCTCAGGAAAAGCAGAATCACAGAGAAAGCACCTTCAGTGGAGCGAACTTTAAAAGCCACGATGGGTTGGGGAGGCAGGTCTGTGGCAGACTGCCTGCCTCGTTTAGCCAAGGCCCTGGGTTTGATCCCTACTTCCAGGGGAAAAAAGCTGATGGTACACCCAAATCTTTAATTCCCATTTCACAGAACCTTATAAATTATTTAGTATTCTGGGTTTGTTATACTGTCTTGGGTTGAATTTAGCTTCTTACCTTTCTTCATACTTTGGCTCATATTATACTGATGATTTAGATTCACTGAATAATGTAGGAGAGGTTTATCCAGAATGAAAAACACACATGTATTTTTCCTACTGAACACACACATGTGTATTTATCCTGTGTATTCCCCTCCAACATCCTATGAGTGCAGCTTCATTTGTAAAGCTATTTTTAAAGATGACTCAATGAGAACAAGAGTTCTCAAAAGCCTGCATCAGAGATTCAAACAGCAAGCAGGTAAGAAGTCAGAATCTAGGATGTTATGTTTAAAGGGCAAATATGAAGCTGTGACTTCTGTGTTCTTCAGATACCGAGGCAGGATACGGGGGGAAAGCTTTAAGGTAAAGTCCCACAGATATGACCGGTGGCCGGTTGTAGCTTAAAATAGCAACATGAAAAAAAAAAACCAACTCAGTTTTGCTTTTCTAGACTGACTGGGACAGGTGTAGTGGAAGGAGACGAGGCAGGGCAAAGTTTAAGGCTACACAGATGAAACTTGCAGGCGGTTAGGGAAATAAAAGAGGAGAGGCCAACAAGTGGAAACATTCTAGCTCAAGAAATCAATCTTCCTCTTTAAGAGATGATCATTTAATATTTAAAATAGGAATATTTTCCTCAGTTATTAGCACTTATTTAACTAAAACTTCAACTAAAAGTGTATGCAAAGAACAAATTTAACTTAACAGCAAAGTTTGATGACCTGTATTTATCCTTTTTTGGTTTGAAATTGACTGAACAGGGAAACTATAAATTCTATTCAAATTTAAAAGAAAGATCAGGTCTCAGGAAGCTGATCATAGACTGAAAAAAAAATTAGCTAATTTTTAGAATGGGCGGAATTCCTAATTGGAGGAATAATTTGTAGTCTTAGTTATAAGACTCTGAAGATGATTCTATGGTTCGTACAATGGTTGCCTGTTGTGAAACCCTACAAAAATTTTAGTACAACCCACACCCCGGGGATGAAAGACCACAGGCAGGGCCCATGAATTTCTTAGAGAACCCTGTAAAGTAACCTTCACATTGGTTTCTCTTCTCCCACTTCTCATACGTAAGCAAGTAATTTGCTTTAAGTGTCAGGTTGTGTCCAGGAGATTTTTTATACTTCTAGGTCAACATCTAGTCAATCCTGAAGGTGGCACAAATGTCTTAGAATATTTATGCACACTTTAGCTTGTACAGCGCTGAAATAAAAAAAAAGTCAGGCAATGTCTGGGACACTTAGTCTGTGCTCACCACTGTGCTGTCACTTTATAAGCAATAGCTCATTTAATCTCCATTACAACTCCATGTCCTTGAGATAGGGGCAGATGAGGAACCCAAGGCACAGAGCAGTTAGGAAACTGGTCCAGAGCCATACAGCTGGGATTTGAATCCAGGAGGTTTGGTGCCAGAACCCATGCTCTTAGCCAATGGCCAGGAGTGCCTGGGTTACTGAGCTGGTTGACAATCAATATCCAGATTCCAGTTGGTCACATACCCTACAAACAGATTCTGACTCAATCTTGGTTTCTTAGTTGCTCACTAAGAAAGACCACTGATTCATCCTGGATTTCCCTCATCTTCTTTACATGAATTTTAAATTGTTATTTATAAATTCTAATTTACAAAGTCCATTGATCCACAATCTAACCAGTGCTTGTAAAGGTCATTCACTGACTAGCCTTATGATAATGGTGTCACTTCCTGATGTCAGTCAGGAATGTGAAGGGTGCTGTTACTCCCCAACATATATTGTCATGTAAAGATGCCAGTTCCTATCACCCATACGGGCAGGCTGAAGCTCTGGGAGGCTGCAGAGGTGCCAGGGCCCCTATCTCCCTTGGTATATCTAGAGGGATCCTGGGACTGACCTCCAGAGATGGAAAATGCTTGGCTAATTCCAAGAATCAGGGAGTTCTCAGATAAAACAGACGTGTTTTTTTCTAAATAAGGAGGCTGTGAATTGACTCAACATAGGGCAGTTTTACAAGAGGACTCTTACAGAGAAAAAGCTTGGAACTCAAAGGAGCAAGACACTGAACATATTCCTGTTTGAGTGGAGCTCAACTGATTATGCAGAGGTACCCATCTGAGGGTCATGCAGTGCTTGAATTTCCCATTTGCAAATCAGGCAAACAATACTGATATTTATGTGAGGCCTCCGCATGGATAAAAATGCTGCATGTCTAACGATAAGCAAAGTATTACATTTAACAAATATTATTGTAATATCAGAATGTTGATGTACTGATGGTAAATTTTTTTTTTTTTTTTTTTGAGAGAGAGTCTTGCTTTGTAGTTAACCTGGCTGTGAGCTCACTATGTAGCCCAGGCAAGCCTGGAACTCAGCAATCCTCCTGCCTCTGCCTTCCAAGTGCTGGAATGACAGGTGTGAGCCACCATGCCTGGCACTGTGGTATGTGGTACTGACGGCTGGTGGGCATGAGTCACCATGCCCGGTATTGTTGTATGTGGTTACTGGGGATCGAACCAGGGATGCTGTGTTTGCTAGGCAGGCACTGGAACCACTGAGCTAAATATCTAGCCTGGTAAAGATTTTTTAAATGATTGCTTACTGAACAGTCAGTCTTACAATGTTAGTTTTGAAAGTTATTTAGCTCCACAGAGGTTGACTTTTAGAATGTCAGTCTGAATAACTGATTAATTTATACTTAGCTAATTAAGAAGAGTATGGAAAACAAAAGGACTGGTAGAGATATTAGCAAATGAAACAAAAATTTCATGTGTAAATTAACTGAAAAGATAAATTTTGTAAAGGTTAGTTGTTAAACCCTATGAGTAAATTAAATAGATAAAAATAAGAAACTTAAGGTTATGGTGTCTTCTTGTTGGCAAAAATACAAATATTCCTCATGTCTCTAATCTATGGCTTCTTCTGAGCTACATTTAATATTCAACCCCAAAGGCAAGGGAACAGGTCAACAGGTTAGTAATTTTTAACTAATCAGTAATTAGTTTTGGGTTATACAACTTTTAAAGAATCTGATGAAATATTAATGCCATACATTATCCAAGTAAATCTTACATGAACAAGCACCTTACATATTTATCATTAATCCTGAGTTTTCTGCCCAAGTTAGTTTCACATACTCAAGTCTCATTAGTAATAATTAGTATCTTTTAGGAAGCTAAAAATTTGAGAATGTTTATAGTCTGAGATATTAGAAGACCAAAGGAATTCTCCTAAACCATTGTAGATCTCCTTGGGGAGGAAAAATGGTGCTGTTACAAAGCCTGGCTAATAAGTAAAATCTAAGCTAAAAAATCTGTGAGCAGAATTCACAACAGCAAGAGGAGATACTCTTCATGGAAACAAACAGGCTATTATGGGACTGAAAGAAGGCTCAGAACTCCTTGGCGTGCTTGGAGAGGGGCTGGCCATGGCAGCAGCCATGTTTCCTTCCCAGTGGTAGACAGCCAGTGGCCGTGAGGCTCACTGCAAGTGGCTGTCCAAGGCTGCTTAGGTCTCAGCTACTTGGATTGTGTCAAAGGTGTGCAGGTGGCTCCGTAGACTCAGCCTGGAATTCCTGCCTGGAGAGCTCTGTGTTGTCTCAAGCTACAAACATGTTACCCTCTACTCTAAACAGCTTGTGCTCCTATGACCTTTGTTAGCTAGGCTGTTGAGATGTTGTCACCCCATGCTGCTCCCTGAAAGAACCAAAGGAAGAAGGGAAGAGAAAACATTTCTTGTAAGACTTACTGAATTGGCTTCTTTTTCTGAAGAAGGACACGAATCATTGCTTGCTGGATTCTTTGGTATAGCAAGTTCAGACTTCTTAGCTTTTGGCTCAGCTTTGCTTTCTTTGGCAACTGGTTTTGTCACAGATTTAGGGGAACTCCACTTGTTAGGCGATGGCTTGTGCACCAGTGCTGAAGAAACCTGGCTTGATCCATCATCGTCCTCTGTGTCTTCTGGAGGATGCTGGGGAGCATTCAGTTTCACATAGTATCCGTGATACTGAGAATGTAGCTCCCCATTACTGGGGTTGGGGACATGGTGGCGGCCAGAGTACTTGGACTGGGCTACTACTTCCTTTGAGGGGGCCTTTGACATCAAGGGCTTATTGACAACAGCTGCTACTTGCTCGTCAGCCACACTCCTTTTATCTTGGTTGAGTCTTGCCCCTGAGCTGGGGTTTTGCTTCCTCAGGGGCTTTGGCGAGGAAGGCTTGGGAGAGTGGCTCCGTTTGGGACTTGCCTCAGGAGATGCAGGGGGGGTTGTGCCTTTTCGATAAAAATGAGGAGATTCCTTTGGCGTAGGTGGCTTTTCCTGTACCTTTTCTTCTGGGTTTTCTTTAGCATCTACACTTTCTTGAAATCTCTGTTTGATATAATCAGGGCCTGAAAAAAAAATAGACAAAAAAAAAGAAGGTGATAAAAATAGGTATAAAGCCTTATACATAAGGACAATACTTTTTTTTTTGGCTAAATGGGATGATTTTCTTTTAAATATATTTAAAATGCTTTGATGATCGCTTCTCGGCCTTTTGACTAAGATCAAGTGTAAAATGCTTTGATTAATCTCTTCTCCAGGGGAAGAGATTATTCATTACTAACAAGGTACTTTAAAGATAATACCATTATTTATCATAAAAAATAGACATTCCTAATAATTTTATTGTTCCTTTGTACTTGCAAAACACATTGGTAGAGAGATATAATCTGCTCATGCAAATTGTGATATAATTAAAACACAAGGTACATAATTTATAAAGAAATGGAAGACTACGGTCTGAAAACTTAAAGTATCACTAAGAAGCAGCCCCACAGATAACAAATTTGCATTGACCAGTAAAATTTTCCAGTAAGGAACAATTCTCAGAGTTTAGGTTGTACTATATTATACAGAGCACTCTGAAATTGGGTGTGGTGGCACACGCCTGCAGTCCTAGCCCTCTGGGAGGTTGAAGTAGAAGGATCTCAAGTTCAAGCCAAACCCGGACAACTCAGTGACTTAGCAAGAATTTGTTTCAAATAAAAAATCTGAAAGGGGCTGGGGAGGTAGCTCAGTGGGAGGGCCTGTACCCTCATAGCATACCCTGCCATCACTTTGGTGCGTGGTGTTGTGCAGGCACCAAATGCAGAGCAGAGGGCAGCTGTCTTGGGTTCTGCGTGGGAGCTGCCCAGTTTTCTCTCTCATATACTAGGGCAAAACCATCCCACTGGCTGGCTCTGGGCTGACCAGCTCTTGTCGACTCTATGGAACTGCATCTCAATTATGTTCCTTCCTGTTTCTAGCCCCACATTCCACCCCAGAAGGGATATACAATGGCTGAACAGTAATCACTCTTGTTAAAAATACACTTTTAATTGTACATCCTGTGATAGTCTGAGAAATAAGCTATTGTAATAAAAGGACATTAGACAAGGTACTTTATGAAATTTAAAGATTCATCAAAATCTTAGGAAGTGGATATTGTCTACTTTTTTTTTTTTGAGACAGGGTCTCGCTTTGTAGTGCAGGCTGGCCCTGAGCTCACTATGTAGCCAAGGGAAGCCTCGAACTCAGCAATCCTCCTGTCTCTGCCTCCTGAGGTGCTGGGATTACAGGCATGAGCCACCGTGCCCGGTACTGTGGTATGTGGTACTGATTGCTGGTGGGCATGAGTCACCACACCCAGCATTGTATGTGGTTACCGGGGAACTCAGGACCTTGCTCTTGGGAGGCAGGCACTGGAACCAATGAGTTAACCCTCTGGCCCTGTCTACATTTTTTTTAATTGTTTATTGGTACATTTTAGGTACACATCATGGTCACATTCACCAAACCAAAAGTCATGTATGTCCTATGTCTCCTTTAAGAAAAAACATAATGCAACATAAAACATTTTACAGTCAGAAATGAGGCTTCCTGAGAGTGCACTCCTGCAGGTCATACTCAGGGCTGCAAACTCGGCAGGATTATAACCATTTCCATCTTCCAGAAGATAAACCTGCCCCTCAGGATTCAAATTTCCAAAATTTGTCAAGATCACTTGTCAGCAGCTGAGACTACCTTTCTGAATATGGTAAGTGTCTCTTTTTTAAAATTGGCAATTTTCTTTTAACTGTCAGAAGTGGCAGCACAGATTCCTGGCCCAGCACGAGTTTCACTGATTGAAGAAAAAGGGTGACAGCAGGAGTGCTAACGGTGGCATCTCTGTTCCTGTGCTCTCCCTTGGGCTGTGTCTGGACACAGCACGGAAGACTGAGGACACACATGGATGTGAGAACTGTGTCCCTTCTGGGCAGACTTGCTCCCACTTTTTGCACTGGGTTTTGCTGCCCAGTGCTCTCCAGTTACACCTTCAGGGTTTGCCTCAATTTTTTTAAGTCCCTAAGGTCATTCACACTAGAGAACCCGTGGTGATTCTACTGGAGATTTATTTTTACAAACCCCTACCAACGCTCCTGTGATAAATTATATTCTCTGAGACGGCTGCAGGTACTGTGTTGCTTACTTCCTTTTCCTCCACCCCTCCATCCAAAATGTCATCCACACTGTTTTTATTTGTACCTCACTGTTACTCATTTTTATAGTGTTACTGAATTTACCCGCCTAGGTACGGTAGTAAATGTACTGTGCAAAGATAATTAAAATAGGACTCTTAGAGCCAATGGTGTATGAAGATGTGCTACATAACACTGCACCAATGAAACAAGTGACTAAAGATTTATAAAGTCTGCAATCTAACAGGTAAGCACAGAAGTTATTTTTACAAAAACTGCCAAAATCTGTCTTAAAATTAAGGCACATACAGAAAGAGTGACAAATAATAGATGCTGGCAAACTTTGTTAGTTCTGTAGTCTTAAAGGTGCAAGGAAAAGGTAAAGGGCTGCTGAGCTGAGAAATGCTTCACCCTAAGCGGGGAGATGGAGAGTGTGCTTTATAAATTTAACCCAGAGACCCGCAGCTCCACCTGGATTTACTACAAAAAGCAGATTCAAAGCAGAAATGGGAGTTGCTTTGACAGAAAAGTAAGAGTTGCCAGCAGAGGAGGAAACTGTTGAAGTGTAAACAAGGAGAAGAAGCTTAGGGGATTCAGTAATATTCAGTCAAGAAATGTTGATTCTTTTTTTTTTTTTTTTTAAGTGGGTCCTGCTTTGTACCTCAGGCTGGTCCTGAACTCACTATGTATCCCAGGCAAGCCTGGAACTCAGAGTCCTCCTGCCTCTGCCTCCCAAGTGCTGGGATTACAGGCATGAGCTACCAAACCTGGCATTGTGGTATGTGGTACTGATTGCTGGTAGGTATGAGTCACCATGCCTGGTATTGTTGTATGTGGTTACTGGAGATTGAATCAGGGACTTTGCGCTGGCTAGGCAGGCAACAGAACCTCTGAGCTAAATCTCCCGGCCAAGAAATGTTAATTTTGAAAGGCTGTACTTCAGAGGATATGCTTTAGTTATCTCAAACAAGAAAACCTAAAATGTGAATGTAGTATGTTTTCAAATGCTTTTCATTAACACCAAAAGAACTGTCTACTTCTTCATTTATACTTTTATTAATAGGATAACAAGAATAATCTGGTTGGGCCAGAGATTTAGCTCAGTGGTTCTGGCGCCTGCCTCGTAAGCACAAGGTCCTGAATTTGATCCCCAGTAACCACACACAATGCCAGGTGTGGTGGCTCACGCCTGTAATTTCAGCACTCAGGAGGCAAAGGCAAGAGGATTGCTGAGTTCGAGGCTTGCCTGGGCTACATAGTGAGCTCAGGGCCAGCCTGAACTATAAAGCGAGACCCTGTCTCAAAAAAAAAAAAAAAATTGGCCATTGGAGAAACTTGTTTTGATGGACTTATGAAGCTCAAGCTCAATCTTGTACTCCACCAAATGTATTTAATATGCTTATTAACTCTGAAACACCAGTGTAATCACTTTTGTAACCTTTTAGAAGTCTTGAGTATTGCCTTGGAATAGTCTCTTGTCCTAAGTATATTAGGAAAGGCCTATTTTTTTCCTTTATTTATCAGTATATTATACATTATGACCGCATTATCGTTGAGAATTTGTACCTATACATGATGTACCTTGATTCTTAATTTTTCCCATTCCTCTTCCCTGCCTTCATCCTTTCCACCCCCATATACAGAAGATTTCCACTTATGTCCACTCTTCTGAGTTTTTCACTTCCATCCACAGACATTCAAAATCTGCTGAGTTCAAAGAATTTATAATGTAGGTCAACGTTTAGATTAAAAAAAAGCCTAGCTTTATGATGCATTTGAAGACGACTGGCTAAGGAATATTAATACACTCTCAAAAGTGGCTCCTGTACTTGGGTACCGTGAGTGGAAATTTTGAAGACATAAGTACAAATAAAACCTAGAACTCTTTAATGTTTACCAAATGCTCTGTGTGATTCTAATATATCCACTTTCAAATGTTTGAAAACATGCAAAAAGGACTTATGTTGCCTAGACATGGGCCTAACTCCAGTCTTCGGGACCACATCCAATTGGAAATGGCTGCAGTGGGCACCGTCATGTAACAACGGCCAAATAAGGGGGCCATACAGCTGGGTTTTCCAGAATAAGATTAAATGCATTTTAAATGTCATTTAATGTAATGCAGAGGACAGAGGTTTTTCCTGGACTGTCTTCCCTTGGAAGGCACATGCCATGTCTGCTACTTGTTCTGTGTAGTAATGTGTGTTAGCAATGTGATGCCAGCAACATAAAGTTGATGAGGTGCAGCGAGTCATTAAAAGGACTGGCTGGAATATTGTCAGGGAGGGAAATTATGACGAGTGTTGATAGCTGCTGCAGTCAGCGTTTTCACAGACAGTCCTACAGTTGTTTCTTTATAGATAAGTCTCTTTAAATCCTAAGGACTGTATTCCCCAGCCTCCATGATTCATATGGGAAGAGGTCAGAACCAAGTCACCTGCTCAGTGACATGCCACAAATATGCAACAACCGTTAGGATGCATGCTGTCCAGTGACACTGAAAGGGAGGTTGTCACAGTTGGCACAAAGGCTCTGGGCAGATGGTGGCAGGAGGGAATGCAGTGTGAACTTCAGAGGTGAGCACCCCCTGGGCTGTGGGGCCCATGTGGAGTCTCCAGCACAAATGCTGACAAGGGCAGTGACCCTACCAGATACCTTGTAGCAACAGCAGGAGTCATGAAGTAGACATTTTCTCTAGAGACTACCAATCATCAAAAGCAGAGCAGAGTGGTAAGACTCAGAAAGGGTGACACAACAAGCAGCAGAACCACATGTTTGTTCCATTGGGGGACAACGCTGCTTTTCTATAGTCTGTAGGACAACTGCTCCAGCATCCTGCTCTCAGCTGGCACTCAGTGTGTGTTTGTGAAACACAGCTCCTGGTAATGGGCAGGGGCTAAGAGCCACCAAAAACTTATGAATGACTAATTTCATGACTCCCACTGGATAACTCACTCTCCTTTTCTGATGAATTCCAGGTTTGGAAGGTGTGCTTAGAAACCTTCTATTCCTGGATGCTTCCCTTCTCTTAACCAAAAATAGTATGTTTTAATGATAGGCCTGGACAATTATTTAATGAATATAATACTTGATTTTTAAAGGCTTCTAGTTCATTAACAGAAGGCTTAGTGAACACTGGTCCGTAATTACCTGGACTAGCGAGTCCTTTTCCCTTCAGTGTGGAGGCTTTTATGTAAGAGTGCACCTGTGCTTAAACAAGGCAAAACAAAGCTTGTTAGGGATGTTGCCTAGGAAGCCAGCTGGCTGTCAACCAAGAAGGCTCAAAGTAATAAATGCACCACATTCCAGGGCAGTATTTAAATTTTCTTAGCTCATGGCTAGCTCTTATACCTTAATGCCCCCTTAACAAAATAAGAATCTTGACAGAAAAGCCATGGAGCCCAGAATGGTGGGGTACACCTGCAATCCCAGCACTTGGGAGGTGGATGCTGAGGTTTGAGGCCAGCCTGGGTTACACAGTGAGACCCAGTCTCAACCAAAACTTTTTAAAAAGGCAACTAAAACAATGGGATAAAGAGCCATTTAGTTTCCAGTTGTCCCCATTCTCTAGTCTCTTCTACTTTTTGGTGATCATTCTTCAAAGCTTTATCTCCACCTTCCTGGTTTAGAGAGTTGACCGTACCAGCATTCTGAAGCACAGCCCTTACTTTAGGCATACTCTATTGAAACCTTGAAGGTTTCAATTGAAACCTGTTGAATGAAGGCCAATTCATTAGTTTATAGTGAGTAATATAAGTGTTGCATGGGCTACAGGACTCATGCTGATACTACACTACCAGTGTATGCTTTCTTTATTGACAGACCTCCATGAAAACACCAAAATTACTTATTGGTGAATTAGAATAAAGAGCCCAAGATGAATCACCTGCCTAATGGCTGAGCTAGCCTGATGGGTCCTCTTCCTCAGTGAGGACACCTTGCCAAGAGAGACACACAGCATTGGCAGCATTTCCCTGCATCCTGACCCATAATAGATGAGTCCTTGCCAATGCGACTGTGATACTGCAACGTTCTGGCTCAGGCTGAGCCTTCTCTGGACAGGGTTTGGATGGATACTGCCAATGTTTGCCTGTGACTCACTTTTCTCCTGTACACTCATGAGTGACCAACTCTTGCTTTAGATTATTTTTCTACACCATGTTACAAGCAAATCCTGCAGTTGTGAAAGCTATGTTATTAGTGTCACTCAGTCTAACTCTGTCTGGTATCATGGCCCCATTTTCAAGTTTAATTCTAGAGGGCAAAGTTCCTTCTGAATTCTTGAGTGACTCATTGTGTCACTTACTGATGGTAACTTAGGTTTTGTTGTGTGTGTGCAATTATCTACACACATTCACATACATTCACTGGTTAGCTTTTTATTAGAACTTAACTCTGAGAATATCCTAGATGGCCATGTTTATCTTTAAATATATTTTAAAACTAAACGCATAAGACTTAAGATGGTAAATATCTGAAAATAATTTCCAGCTCCTGAAAATAGGTAAATTAACACAAAAGTGTTCAAAATGTAAGCTATGACAAGCATTTTTTTTTCCCAGGATTAATGACTGCTAGGCATGGTGCATGCATTCCAAACAATGGAAACATTTATATCTGAGATATGTAAATTAAATGAGCAGCCCAACTCAGAGCACTTGAAAGCCCTTTTAGTAAATGTCTCTCTGATTTGATCACCCTATAAATGCAGAGTGGAAAGCATGAGTTATGGTCCCTTGAGAAGACTCCTAATAGGACAAGAAAAGGCCTTCTATACAGCTGCTGAAGGAAGTGTTGGCTGTGGGTCAAAGGGGCTGCAGCTTTCCCCTGAGCCCTGGTCTCCAATAGACTCACTGTCATCTCCTGCTACTGGGACGTATTCATTACTGATGGACAGCTTGCTTATATGAAGCTATTTGAGCTAAGAAAGAGTGGAATTACACTTTCCCACAATGTTTCTTTCCTCTCAAATGCATTTACATCATGAAAGGCTTTAAAAACCATTCAGTCTCGAAACTAAGACTTTCCATATCATTTACCTCTTGGTAACACCTAGTAGAAGTCTAGAGGGATCCTGTTCCCCAGGAGAATTAAGAGCACCTAGAATTAGCATTTGCAGGCAACAATAGCAACTCTGTTTTTGAAGCGGCTCAAGCTCAGGGTCTCCTAATGGCAGCACCACTAGTGAGCACAGGACAACTCCCCTAGGCTTGCTGAACCTCACAGCCCAGCTGAACCTTGCAGTGGCTAATTTGCCATGGTACTTCTGATACTAGGGAAGAGTGATTTCATTCCATACCAGAAGAACAGTTTATTGTATTAGAGGCTACTGTGGGAAATGCAGAGGATCTATTTCCTAACAAAATATACACTAAATGATTTCAGTCCCACCTAATGGCTTAAAACAGATTCCCATGAAAGAAAACATCCACTCTATTTCTGGTTGTCTCCCTTGACCTCGAACTCTTGGGGTTCACTCTCTGCCAACAGTACCTGCCTCAGCACCACACCATGTGTCCCACCTAGCATTTTACTATGTTTGTCTTATACAAAACAATTCAAAAATCCCACTCTTTCCCCCAAAACATGCAGGTCATTTTTTGTATTTCTCCAGCCCAGTTTCTACATTATTTCTGTGGCTCTTGGCTTCTGTTCACTCTGTTTACCTTGTACATTAGGATTCGGAGAGGCCCTGTGGTGCTAATATTATATCATCTTAGTGGAAGCAAATGTCCCGAACACTTACTGAGGGTGCTGCATAAGCACAGGGTGCTAACTATATATTTGATTGAATTAATAAAAATAAACATGGGAAAATTCTTTACCAAGAATATAAATTTTAATAGAACAATCACTTTGGTCTCTTCATCTAAAAATCGCTGGAAGCAAGCATTAGGAAGATGTTTTAGAGAAACACATATAAAAAGATGAGTTCAACTATTTAAAAATAAATCCAGTTTATTATGAGGTAGAAACAGTTTACTAGGCCACTACTAGAAAGTGAGTTAAATATTTTAAATTATGATAAATACTTGTGGATTAAAACATTTGAGAGGAAGATGGTCAATACTGATTCTTTTGGACATTGTCATTTTCATTTCAATCATCATGACATTTACTTTCCTCCTGTACAAATTAATCTGAGTTCAAGCCGGGTACCTCCTAATGCAGAAGCAATAGCAGAAAGATCGCAAATTCTAGGTTGGCCTGGTCAATAAAGCAATAGCCTGTCTCAAAATTTAAAAAAAGTAAAAATGGCTGGGAATGTGGCTTAGTGTTCCTTGGGTTCAAGCCATAGTACAAAATAAAAAAGCAAGCTCATTGTACCTATAGGTTCTTTTCTTACTTCTATAATGCTATTATATAGGGACCTCTGAATTTGTAGATATCTGTCTCAGAATCTAAGATGATCATTTAATTTTTCAGAACCAGGCACTTCTTTTATATTTCTTTTATATTTGTTTTGGCTCTTGGCTCAAGGTTTGCTGGCCATGGGTGGGCAGAGATAAAGGGGGCGTAACTCAAATTTCCAGTGCTGACCCTCCATTTTTGGGCGCTATTTGTTTGTATTTGTGCCCACTTATTCTGAAGTAATAATGCTGGAACTCATGACACACAGACCTTAAAGTTGAAAAGGAAAGCGAAAGCCAGGGCTCCACCCTTTCCACGCAAAAGAGAACTGTCTTACCTGGTTGGTAGAAATCGGGCGACAGCTCCCTGGCCACAGCCCTCGCAATGTCGCACTCCTGGCGGGCAGCCAGAGCGGCGCGGTCAGCAGCGTCAGCCTTCGCTCTTGCATGTGCAGTCCTACACGGGGCACAAAAGGGCCAATCAGCACCTGCTAATTATACTCGGACAAGCAAAGCTCCTTCCAGGAAATGTTAATTGTGCTCACGGCCTGATACCTGCAAAAGGAAGTTTTAGTGTCACTTGCTGTGAGGTTTCAGTGAGAGCAACTGAGGAGAAATTATACCTGTAAATCACTTCTGTTCTCCTTTCAGGGGAAATAAAACATACAAGCAAAGCCCGTGTGGCCTGATGCTTATTTGTTTGGCAAAACTTACTGGATCAAATCTCCTGTTGACTTTGTTTGGTATTATCCCTCAAAAGTATGACGAGTTTGGGTGAGTGCTGTGGAAGCTGCACAGCGACTTCCGCCACCTGCAAGCAGCTGGCCCATCACCTGACCCAGGCCAGCGGCCCTGGGGCCCTCCATTCACCCCAAGTGAACCTGGGTAAGCACCGCAGAGGGTGAGCAGTGACTTCCGCCACCTGGAAGCAGCTGGCCTGCCACTGGCCCCAGGCCTGACACCCGAGGTAACTCCACTCCCTTTGGGCAAGTGTGGGTAAGCGACAAAGAGGTCGCGGAGGGACTTCCACCACAGGCTAGCAGCCTTCGGTCACTGTGTCCAGACCAGAAGCACAGGGGACCTTTTCTGGGCTGGTGAGTCTGAAGTGCCATGGAGATTGCACAGTGACTTCCGCGACCTGTTAGCAGCCTACTCGCCATTGGACTCAGGCCAGAATCTTCATAAGAGCTTCATTCCTATTTGCATGAGTCTGGGGAAGCACTGCTTAGGTTGTGCAGCAACTTAGAGTGCTCACCAGCACAATATAAATGAGAAAAAAATTCAAGAACCCAGACACTAAGATCATCACCACAGGGGAATTCAGGGAAAAGGGAAATGGAACAAAATGAAGCTCAATCTCCAGGACTTCTACTAAAGTGGAAATCATAACTGATCTCTGAGATGAAAACAGAGTTGCTGTCCACAGTGAAAGACTTCATTAAAGAAGAGATCAGGAACATCATAGAAGCTCAGATAACAAAGCAATGGAACATTATAAAGAGCTTCAAGCAGAGGTACGGGTGATCACAAAATGAGAATGAAAGTTTGAGACGTAGGATGAATGACGCTGAAAACCAAATTTCAGACCTAGAAGACAGGCTCACAGCCAATGAACAGGAAAGGAATAACTTATGGAAAATGGCAAGGGACTATGAGAAATTAATTCAATGGATGACTCAAACAAGAATAACACAAGGCTGATAGGAGTCAGTGAAGAAGCAGGAGACAGTGCAAAAGACATTACAAAAAACAAAACAAAACAAAAAACTCTTTGCAAATATAGTGGCAGAAAACTTCACAAAAAAGGAAAAGAATTGCACGTACAGATAAATGAGGCATGCAGGACTCGAAAAGGCCATGATATTAAAAATCTACATCCAGGGCTGGAGGGTTAGCTCAGTGGTTCCGGTGCCTGCCTCGCAAGCTCAAGGTCCTAAATTCGATCCCCGGAAACCACATATAATGCTGGGCGTGGAGACATGCCCACCATCAACACCGCATACCACAATGCCGGGCGTGGTGGCTCACGCCTGTAATCCCAGCACTCGGGAGGCAGAGACAGGAGGATTGCTGAGTTCACGGCGGCTTGCCTGGGCACCACAGTGAGCTCAGGGCCAGCCTGAACTACAAAGTGAGACCCTGTCTCAAAAGCAAAAATAAATAAATAAAAATCTACATCCAGACATATAATCATCAAGGTTCTAAATATCCAACAAAAGAATGAAATACTGAAAGCAGCTGGGAAAAGAAAAAAAAAAAAACACATACAAAAGGAAAGCCATCAGGATCACAACAGACTTTTCAATGCAAATGCTCAACACAAGGACAGCCTGGAAGGAAGTGTTTCAAGCCTTGCAGGAAAACAACTTCCAACCTAGACTGATGTATCCTGAAAAACTATCTTTCAAAATTGATGGAGAAATAAGATGCTTCTATGACAAAGAACACCTAAAGAACTTCTCAAAAACAAAACCTGCACTCCAAAACATTCTAAAGAATATCTTGGAGAAAAACAATGAAGGTCAAAAACTCATGAGACCTTGAAGAGTAAATTCATTAACCAAGACAAGAAACTAAGTGGAAAGGGGAAAAGCAAAGAATAAAAGAGCCAAGAATAGGAAAACACCATGACAAGTATAAATCAGGCCATATCAGTCATAACCATTAATGTTAATGGCCTCGATGGGCCAATTAAAAGAGACAGACTGGCAGAAAGGATTAAGAAACAGGATCCTACAATATGCTGCCTACTAGAAACACCTAATTCAGAAAGAAAGCCAGACTGAAAGTAAAAGTGTGGAATACAATTCTTCATGTGACAGGAAACTGCAAAAAACAACAACAACAACAACAACAACAACAAAAACAGGAGTGGCTATCCTATTTGCAGACAAAATAGATTTCAAACCAAACTGATTAAGAGACACAAAGAGGGCCGGAGGGTTAGCTCAGTGGTTCTGGCGCCTGCCTCGCAAGCGCAAGGTCCTGAGTTCGATCCCCGGTAACCACATATAATGCTGGGCATGGAGACACGCCCACCAACAATCAACACCGCATACCACAATG
>PVIC010010105.1:0-44100 GCA_004025085.1 Thryonomys swinderianus
CCCCTCCCTCCCCCTCCCTTTTTCCTCCTTTTTTTTTCTTTCTGGTTAAAAGTTGTTATTGTACACACACACACACACACACACACGCGAGCCTATTCCACGCGTGTGCCCATTCTGTCTCGGCCCGTGCGTCTCCATTTTGCTGGACACGGAAAGCGTGGCTGCCGTGTCCGGCGCCGCACGTCCAAAGCCAGGTGTGGGGCCGCCACCGGCTGAGTGTCCGGATCGCCTTCCCGGCGCAGGGCCCGCTGCGGCCCAGCTGTGTCGGGCTGCGGGAGGCGCAGGGATGGCCGGGTGGGGATTTGGGTTACGCTCTTCGGACACGGGCGCAGCTGTCTGGGAGCTGGGGGGGGGGGGCAGGGAAGGCCGCAGGGTGAGGGGGTCCTCGGTTTAAAACTCCTCTCTCTTTCTCACTTTTCTGCAGAAGCCCCGGGCCACCCAACTCCTGCCCCTCTCGGGCGGCCCCCGGAAGGGACAGGGACCCAGGGTCGCACAGGAGCGTCCGGTAGAGCCGGGCCAGGCAGGAGACAGCGCGGGGCTGCGCCAGCCAGGGGCGTCTCCGCGCCGCTCAGTGGAAGCGTGGCGAGGGCTCCTGTGACAACCGAGATAAAGTTAAGCTATTTCTATGCGAGCGGTTGTGTTACCATTTGGGGCTCTGTGGTGAGGAGGTTCACAGCTTCCAGACTCGCTTTAAACGTAAATTCTGTCTGGGGGACCAGGACCTGTCCCTGGACTTGACTTTTCTGAAAGGTCCCATGAAGCTTCGCAGCGCAGGGAGAGTTGCCTTGAACCCCAAGAACCTCTTTAGATACCTGCGAGTCTGTAAGACAGATACCCCCAGCTGCCTGTGGTTCTGTGTGAGCACAGTAAACGGTAGAAGGCAGAGAACGACGTGGCCCTCACTGCCGCTGAAACCAAATAAAAAATATTTTCAGGAGTGTACTCTCATGGAGAAAGAAAATGTGAAAATCCCACAGTATTTGTCTCTGTTCGACTTCATACAATTTGGAGGCGCTGACAGGGTGGTCAGTGGTGAGACCACGAAGGCCCAGGTCCTCAGGGAGAGACACCAGACACCCCACGCCATTAATCTTTAACCACTTGAAGTTCGTGATTAAAACAGTGAGATCTCGAAGCATTATCATCTCGTTTCTGTTAACGGCCCCGTTTCTTATTGTGGCCACAAAATAAACCCGACTACAATGGACGTTCTTCTTTTTCGTTTTCTAAAAAAAATCTTTGTTTTTGTTTTGCTCGAAGGGCAAAGAAGGGAAAACAGAAGCCAAGCCTCAGAACGGCTGCTGTTCAAAAGACTGCAATTCGCCTCTCATTTTCTCGTATTTTACTACAAAGTAAAAAAGAAATTAAATGGTGTCTCTACATGCGAGGAGAACGAAACACTAACAACAGTGGAGTAGGTATGTTTGTTTGGTTTTTCTTCTTTTTCCCCTCAAAGAAATTAAAAAATATATATATTCAGCAATTTAGTGAGGTGAACGCTGTTAGAGATCTCAGAGACGCTCGTTCTCTCCAGTCTCTTCTCTGACTTTTGTCCGTGGAGTTCTGTAGGCTTTGGGGACAAACAGAAATTGTGGGAAAGAGATTGAGGCACTTGCCACGGAATAACAACATTATACACTTCCGAGTGACTCCCCGGTTCTGTATTCGAGTCCTGAGGGCTGCCTAGTCCTCAGGGTTCCCCTAAGAGCCCCAGCAGGGTCACCACTGCATCTCGGGGCTTTGTGGCAAAATGCGACAGCTCCTCTCCGTCCCCAGAACCGAGAAAAGGATGCCCCCAAACCCCCAGAAGCCGGTCTGTTTCCCCCGGAGCCCCGAGTTGGGGGACCTTTCAGGGAGATGCATAGCCGTGAGCATTTCAGAAAGCCAAACGCTGAGGCGAAGAGAGCGCTGACAGCAGGAGAAATCAACCGAGCTCGCCCTCACTCCCCAGCCCCGCACGTCTGCAGGCGGACGCACAGCGAGAGCGGCGCTGCGAGCCCCCTTCCCGCCGCAGCCGGCTCCCGCAGCTCGGGGAGCCGGGAGCAGACGGACAGACCCGGCGCTCCCGGCTGCCCTCGCGCTGCCCGGGAGGCCCCGGAGCCCGTGGCCCGCGTCCTCCTGGTCCACGGGGAGACCCCAGCGGGCCCCCGAGGGACGTGACCTCGCGCTCGGCCCCGCGCGCTCGCCGGTGTGAAGCACGTGGCCGCGGGCGCCCGCCGGGACGCACCAGGACGCACGGGGCCGGGCGCACCCCAGGACTCCCCCGCCGGCCGCGCCCCGACAGTGCGCCGCCGTCCCCCGCGCGCCCACGGAGCCCCGGCGGCAGAGCGCGGCTCGCGGAGAGCCCAGCCCCGAGGCGGCGCGGCTCGGCGGAGGCTCCGAGGCGGGTGCTCGGTCCCCGGGGCGCGCAGGAGCGCAGCTGGCGCCGCCGGCCGCCTTAATAGGCCGCTGTCCGGCGGGGAGACGGCGAGGACCGCGGGACGGGACCGCGCTAATGCACTGATTTCCCTGGCGGACAAGTCACCGCGGAGGGGGCGCGGGCGGGGCGAGGGGACCCCGGAAATAGGCCCGGGCCGGCCTGGAAGGCGCCCCGGGCTCGGGGTCGGGTCGGGGTCCGGAGCCTCCGGTGGACCCGGCCTCCGCCCTCCCGGGCCGCGCGCTCCCCGCCTCCTCCGCGCCGCCCTCCGGGTCCTCCCGCCCCGTCCTCCCCGCCCGCGGTCCGTGTACCCCGCGCCGGCGCGAGCGGGGCCGGAGCTTTTCTCCCAAACGGGCAGCGCGGGGTCCGCGCCCCGTCGCCGCGGGCAGCCGAGTGGACCCCTGCTCGGAGCGACACCGCGCGTCCTGCCTGGCTGCCGCCCTCGGTCACCGCGCGGGGCTGTCGAGCACTTGCGACCCCTCTCAGCCCGGACGGAAGCAAATAAGAGTTATCACCACGACTTCTGCCCCCTCTAGGAGGAAAACGGGCCGGTCCTGGGGAAGTCGCGGGGCGTCAGGACACCGGCGGGCCGGGGATGGAGGGCGAGCCCTGCCGCCCTGGGTCTCCGAGGACTTCTTGTCCTCCCCTTCTTCCCCCTTTTCCTGGTGTCCCTCCTGCCCCAGCTCCAACCTCCTTGACACCCCTTCCTCTGCGCTTGGGCAACTGCGGAGAGAGAGACAGAGACAGAGAACAGACAGAGAGAGGGCGAGAGAGATGCTTATTTGCACCAGGGTGAAGCCCAGGGTGACCCGCCAGCCGAGCAGGAGAGGCCTCCCTCCAGGCCGCAGGTGACCTCTGCAGACTCCCACCCTCGCCTGGGGGGGGGCAGTTCCCTAAGCTCCGGAAGGGAGTTAGGAAGAGAGCCCATGTCCAGGCCCCGGGATTGCCGGGTCTGGAGAAGCGGAGTAGGGCAGCACCTTCCATCCCCGGAGACAGGGGCCTAGCGGGCCACGGAGCCCGCCGGGAAACCTGGTCCGGCTGGGGCTTGAGGCACTGAGACCTTAGAGACAGACCTGGGAGGGCTGGGGGTCGCGGGCGGTTCTGGGCCGGCTCCAGCGCCCGGGGTGAGAGGACTTCAAGTAACAGTGGGTTTTCCAAGAGCCCCACAGACCTGAGCCTGGGAGAGGGGGGAAAAGCCACCCCATCCCCGCAGGCGCCCAACTGGGAAGAAACCTGGACGGAGTAAGAGGCAAACTCCCTCTGCAGCTGGGGGCCCAGGAGGACATGCTGACGGAGATGTCCTTGCTGACCGTGGCATTGCCGGGGCCCTGGGTGGGCTTCACTTTCTCTCATTTACTTCCCTTTTAAATGCCTGCAGAGGCAGAAGTAAACTTTTTTTTTGGTAGTAAATCATATATGAAATTGTATTCACCTCAGAAAGGCATACAATGTATAGATTTTTCAACTGTGCTTAGATGTGTTTAAAGGAGCCCAGTATACTCTCAAAGAAGAAAAGACTCAAACATAAGCTTTAAGGCCAAAGGTTACTTTCTGTCCCCAGACCAGTTCTCAAGATTCCCTTTCTCAAGTGGAAGCGCTCCCAAGACAAACTCATCACCCCGCAAGGTCATACAGTCCTAGGTCTCCAAGGTAAACTCTTCTAGAAACAAACCAGAGCTTCACTGACTTCAGAGTTAAGCTGCTTTTTTTTTTTTTTTTTTTTTGAGACAGGGTCTCCCTTTGTAGTTCAAGCTGGCCCTGAGCTCACTATGGAGCCCAGGCAAGCCGCCGCGAACTCAGCAATCCTCCTGTCTCTGCCTCCTGAGTGCTGGGATTACAGGCGTGAGCCACCACATCCCGCATTGTGGTATGCGGTGTTGATTGTTGGTGGGCGTGAGTCTCCATGCCCAGCATTGTATGTGGTTACCGGGATCGAACTCAGGACCTTGCGCTTGCGAGGCAGGCGCTGGAACCACTGAGCTAAATCTCTGGCCCTAAGCTGCTTTATTTACCCAAGTCTCTTGGTGACATGCAGCCATCTATACAAAGGGCCCATCCTCGCCCCACCGCGCAGAGCAGGCAGTTGCTTCCGCTTTGCAGTTCTCCTGGGCCTTACACCTTTTCAACTGTTCCAGGGAAGTATAAATTGAAGAAGGTCACAGGTGATTGACAAGTTCAAGTTACTTAGCTCAATTACCAAAATTTTATTTCTAAATCACGTTGAATTTGATTTTCCTACTTCGCTGTCAGTGGCCTTAGCAAATCTCATGGGAGTAGTCAAGGTACAGCGTGCCCTCTCTATAAAATCACAGTGTGACATGCACCTCCTCCTCTAATGTTTTGTGGCAGGCGATGAAGTCCTTCAGATTAAATTTAGAAATATTTATCTTATGCTAATTCAAGGATGGTCACTAATAATCATTAAGTTTGGATGAATTTCCTAAAGGAGCTCTACATTTCTGAGCAGAATCCATAGGCTGTTCAGAGTCATGTTCAGGCTGTTGTCTGGCCATGTCAAGTGACCATGGGGTCAAACTATGTGTGAGAGGCCCGTATGTAAACCTACATGTCCTACAGCTCATTCTAACGCAAGACTCAGCCTTCTCTTCAGCGTTATCTCATAGACAACCACGCTCTTCAGGTCAGGCCCGTGTGGCCACTGCACGTCCGGAAACGCTTCCCTGGTTCTACCCATCACCATCACCGGAGCTCACTCAGGCCGCCAGTGAGAGAAGCAGCCGCTGCCCTCGGCCATTCCGTGATAGCATCAGCTTTTAATCAGCGAGAAGCACTCCTGTTTGAATTTACCGGATGACTCTTTACTTCATTTATCTTTTCTTTTGGAGGAAAGTGAAACAAGAGCGCCACCCTTATTAATTATAAGATTGATGGGGTGAAAAAAGCCAAATGAATTTGGCTTGCAAATTATTAGTCGGGATATGAATATTTATGAATGTGCCAGGAATTGCAGTCATGAACCCTGGGTATCAAGCTTGGGAGACAGATGCGAGTTTTAGTGAGCATTCAGTCTCCCCAAAGCCGACATGACATAAATGGAAACTTCCAAATTAGACCCAGGTTCTGCTCATCAAGGAAGTTACTCTTTTTTTGTTGTTGTCGGTGGTGGTGGCTAACCTTGCTGAAGATGAACTTACTTCTAGAGGCTGCCATCACAACCTTTAAAAACTTCTTAAGGGGAAGGCAGAGAAGTTTCGTGAAGATAGTTTTTTGTTTTTCCCATTTAACATTCAATTATGTAAAAATCAAGTTGAAAACATTGGTTGTATGTGATCTCAAAATTTCAAACTATTTTTAAAATAGTATAAAAATGTTGGCAACCTAAAGTATCCTAGGTACAGGAGAGATTGAAGTAGACATGATCTAAATTAGATATAGAGATGAGTGATAGTGAAAGGAAGACATTGGTCGGAAAAATAAGAAGACACTGGGCTCTCAGGAGAGTCCCTTGAGTCAGTAGTCTGGCAGGGACAGAAGGAACGTGTCCACAGGCCCACATTCTGGGTCCTGTCCCCTGAACTAGGCCTCGCAGAAAGGGTTGGTGCCTGCTCAGTGTCTCGGAGACAGAGCTGAAAGCCAAAGACTGGGGCTCCTGTGTACAGGCCTTTGACATTTTCTAAAGCCGCCTGCGCTGGAGAAGCCACTCGCACCGGCTGTCTGGCCCTGCACCTTTCCGGCCAGGAGGAAGGGAGAGCTGTCCACACCGGGAGCGTGTCGTCTTCAGTTTTGTGGCGGCCTCACAGCAACCACAAAACAGATGAATTATGGCTGAGCTGGAACACTGCAAGAATGTACATGGAAGAAGTGTCTGTCCAGATACAGAGATCCTCGTGTGTACAGAGCAGCGGCAGTCTAGGGCGGCCTGCGCGGGCCTGCCCTGGCCAGAGGGAGATGCTCTCCGCCTGGCTCCCGAGGCGGGGGAGGGTGGGAGCTGGTGGCAGGCAGTGGGCAGGCTCCTTTGTGCTGGCTGGGACTCCCCGCAAGGCCCTTGACCCTGAGGGCGACAGAGCTCCCCTTCTTCACAGCAAAGCTCCAGCCTAGCTCCTTTAACATCTGTTCATAAGTGCAATAAATTTTTCTAGAAAATGGTGAAGATGACTCCAGGTGGAGATCGCTATCTTTTGGTGTTGGGGATGCCAGAACCCCGCTTGGTTTTATTTTTCTAAGTGCATGGGACAGGAATGTCTGGGGCTGTGTGTCCTCCCCGGGGAGCCGCAACCCACCGGCCCCTCTCCCGTGTGCCGAATGCACTGGGAGGAGGAGGAAGAAGATCCCTTCACAACTGGAGAGGGCACAAGCAGACTTGGCCCATTGGCCTTATATGTGCATGCACGTGTGTGTGTGTCATTGCTGGTGGGCTGGAGTGATGTGGCAGGGAGGGAAGCTGGGTATGTATCCTTTTCAAAATAAAACTTAAATATTTTGAGATTAGAAAGTACTAGGGTTGAACCCAGGGCCTCCATACTGAACCACATCTCCAGCTGTTCTTTTTTTTTTTTTTGCTTTTTGAGACAGGGTCTCGCTTTGTAGTTCAGGCTGGCCCTGAGCTCACTATGGTGCCCAGGCAAGCCGCCGCGAACTCAGCAATCCTCCCGTCTCTGCCTCCTGAGTGCTGGGATTACAGGCGTGAGCCACCACGTCTGGCATTGTGGTATGCGGTGTTGATTGTTGGTGGGCGTGTCTCCACGCCCAGCATTATATGTGGTTACCGGGGATCGAACTCAGGACCTTGCGCTTGCGAGGCAGACGCCGGAACCACTGAGCTAACCCTCTGGCCCTCCAGCTGTTCTTTTAGTCTCAAATAGGATCTTGCTGAGTCACTCAGTTGCCCAGGCTGGGTTTGGGATTCCTAGCCTCTTCCCTCCGCTGGGATTATAGGTGTGTTCCAGCATGCCCTGTTTACCTTTTCGATTTCTGTGCTTGTTTTCTCTTTTGTGTACCAGATTTGTTTGTGATTTTGTTCCAGTGTTAGGAAATGTAAATGAATGACACGGTCAACACAGAAAGGGAATAGGCCAAAGTAAAGATTTAATAATTCAGTGGTAGACAAAGTATACTTTCCTCTTGATTGTGCACGGCAGTGTTCTGGTGTTTTGGAAAAGGGGCTGGTGTCTCTTCTTCAGGCCCTGGATTCTTTTCTGTGGACGGCCTGTCAGTGGGAGCTGACCCAACCCTGGGAAACTGGCTTGTTCTGACATCAGAGCTGGCTTTGCACATACATTTCGAAAAGGAAGACAAGTTGTTTTCAAAACAGAAATGCTAAGCCTTCTAAAAAGCATGAGCAATTTAAAAAATGCTCCTCGAATTTTCTGAGAAACTCCCAATTACATATTTTTTTTTTTTACAATTGTAAGTGGATAGTCGTGCTAAATGGCTGCTTTATATATATCCTCTTGCAGTTTGTCTTTTTGCTGTAAGGATGTAATTTTTTTAAGTAGTGATACCACTGACAATAATTTACTGAAACTCACAAACCTTGAAGTAGATGCACCTCCTATCAATCACATGCAGTAGATACAGTAAAACATATTCAACATTTGTATATCAATAGTGGCACACACACACAGATCTGCTTTGTTCCATTTAAATGCTCTTCAACATGTCATTTCATATTTTTCTGGAACATGTTATGGGTTTAGTCATCCTGTTTCCATTGACTGGTTATTTCTTAACCTAAATGAAAATTCAAAATAGAATAGCTACTTGTCATGGATTTCAAAGCCAAAAGGTGGGCTTTGGGAAATATTTAACTAACACCTTTTATCTTTCTGGCAAAGAGCTGGAAGGTGACTGCTGACCAGAGGAACTCAGGTAACTAGTGAGCTATAGTTTTAACAACATTCCAAAAACTCTCAAGTTGAGGCCATGTTGCCTTATTACATGGAGCTTTCCCGATTTCTATCCTTTATATTACAACTACTTATAACACCGTATGCAGACTTTGCTAATATTTTTTCCTTCCAGTGTACTGACAAGGAAATTCTTATTAAATAGTAATAAGGTATTGACTGGTCTGTTTGCCAGTATGAAGATTTGTTGGTCTGTGCTGTCAGTATTGACTGGGTGAGAACTGAGGTCTATCCCCTATCCACAGGACAGGCAGATCTCAGGATCGGCACAGAACAACCTGTGTATTAGGAGAAATAGAGCCTTCTCTATTCGTTATAACTCAACTCTGTCAAGCTGGAGACACAGAAATAGGAAGCGCTGAGCAAGAAGTTGAGCAAAAATGCTCAAGAGGAATATTTAAACCGGACTCCAGAGTTCCTTGACTTCAGCATGACTTTGCTTCTCGGTCAACCTCCCACGTTCACACAAAATTCACTAAGGCTGCATGCCCAAGGTGCTCTTCCACGGTGGCCTCTCCTGTCCGGTTTGGATTTCTGTAGCTTGCTGTCAGAGATGTCACTCGGTTCCCTTCCCACCTCCCTTTACCCTCTGCCATAGTGACTTAGGAAGGCTAATTCAAGTAGAATCTACTTTTCCTGTGAAACACGGTGAAGAGAACTTTCTTCCATCTGGCCCTCTCCCCCGCCAAGCCTCGGCTTGCTCTTCACTCTGTTTAAGGGCAGTTCACTGTCTTCCCTGTGGTCAAGATTTTTACCTGTTTCCCTCAAAGTTACCCAGCTTCGTAGGGAAAGTTTAAGTATAAATATTTTCGATAACCTATATTACTTAGGGTTATACTTAGGCAAGAATGAAAACAACTAGGAAACAAAAATACCTTCCAATTATGGAGAGTTCTGAAGGGAAAATAACTGATATTTTATTTTTCAAGCACTATAAATAGCATATCAAACTGGTTGGCATTTAATACCTTTTTCTTTATCAATGGCATCCTCTTTTCTATGTTCCCATTTCACTTTTTTGCATGAATATGATAAATGATCATTAAATCTAACCATTTTTATTTAATGTTCATAAAAACTGGTAGGTTTTCAAACAGATGTGGCCTGATATGGTTCAGTGCATTTAGTGGACTTCTCATATAAATGGAATAATAACCGTATAGAAGATGAATTTTATACCCTTGTTTACTTCTTCCAGAACTCAGTCTTATTATAATTACAAATAGTGTTTATTATGTATTATGCAATATACATATCATTGTTTTGACACTGCAAAAACCTTAACTCTATCACTGCCTTTGAGGGCTCAGACTCTCCGATCGTCCAATGGCCAAAATGCACAGACTGTCACAGACACATCTAGCTGCATGTTCCTTTTTTTTCCCCCCTCTAAAAAAGAAAATGTGATGTGATCTAGTTTGTGAATGAGCCAATATTTATCTTTTTATTGAAATATTTTTCTTTCAGGCCCAATTAAGTGGTTGGAAAATATAGTTCCTTTTAGTATATATATATATGGTAAATATATATATATATATTTAATATATTAAATATATATGGTAAATATATATATATATATATATTTTACCATTAGAGATGACTGTGAGACAGTCTGTCTGTCTGTCTTTCATTCTGTCTTCCTTACTGCAGATTAAATGCAGGACCTTCCCATGGAGCCATGTGAATGAATACAGCAAAAGCAGCAGTTTCAGGTGCGACTCTTAGTGTTTTCTAGGACTAGGGCTTGAGACAGGGGCCTTGGGCATGCTGGGCAGACACTCTAGCCCTGAACTACATCTTAACCCAAAGGTTAATATGTTAATATGGGCTTAGCCACTACCCGTATGACCTTGGGAAAATGTATTAATACTTCTAAAATTGTCATACATGGTGAAAATGAGTTAATTCATGAAGGCCTTTATCTCACTACTTGCCTCATAAATATTCAATAAATATCATTATTATTGATAAGCTACTCATACTATTACCTTCCTTCCAGCTTGGGCAAGGTCACACGTGAAAAATCCATGAAATTTAGACATCTGCTTTCATTGGTCATGCAGATACTCAACAACTTCCATTAGTACAGATTCCACATTTGCACTCTATCTGGTAGGTCATGTCCGTTGGCTACACCAGCGTGCACTCGTATACCTGCCTGTAATATTGCACTGCTTAAAAGATCTACATGGAATACGCTGTTGCATTCTGGTCACTGAGTACCTAGCTCACTGGATTGTTTGGTTATCGGGCAGTGGGAAGGTGACTAGACTGGGAGCCAAGGAAACTGGATTTTAGGTATTAGCTGTGTGACTTGAGCTATTTTCTTTGCTTATAAGGTAAGTTCGAACAGAAAATATCCAAAGTCCATTCTGGCTCTAGTACTCAAGGACTCCATGACTCACATAGGAAACTGTCTTGCAAGTATATATCGAAAAATTACTATGTGCCTGATCATATTAACCAGAGTTCTGTCCTCAAGAAATTTACAAGGTCGTAGAAACACATATATTACCAGATAGTAGATGCTATTAGAGACATTTACAGAGAATTAAGGACCAGTAGACCAAAGGGAGAGTAGACGCACATCCCAGAGGCAAATCGGGGGAAGAGTTGTAGATGAGTTGAGACTTGAACTGAATCGTGAAGAAGCAAGTGTATGGAAGAGGAAGAAGGCAGGCCTTGAGGGGATGGTATGTAGAAGGAAACCTTAGGGACAGAAAGAACACACCGTACTGATGGTGATGGCTGGAAGGCAGCATGTAAGGAGTTAGACATGAGGCTCCTGTTCTCTCAGGCTCCATACTTAGCCTCGGTTACCATTCATCCTGTTGCTTATGCTGGAAATTCCAGTTATATCTTTATGTCTTGACTTCTGTACATCCCTGACGTCTCAAAGCCACTCAATTTGCGATGTCTAGTAAACACAACCCAATCTGTCTCTGTGACCTGTGTGCCTCTCTCCGTCTCAGCTGTGCCACCTGCATCCGGGCCACCATTAACTTTAGCCTGATACTGTGGGCTCAGGTGTCAGGTCTGGTCCCATTGGGCTCCTCTTCAAGATCCTCCACAGTGACTCCTGGGAAAAATCCCTGCCTGATTTCCCTTGGGTTCCTCTCAACCCCATCTGAATCTTCTGCTCTTTCCCCTGGTCACACTGCTGCACGGAGGCTGCTCAGATTGTCTGGCAAGCACCTCTTCACCTTAGAGATCTTGCGCATTCTGGTTCCTCAGCCTGGAGGTTGTTTTGTCCTCCCCTGTCTCCATCTGTGAGTTGGATCAGCCCAGGGTAAATTCACCCCTCAGGGATGTTTCCTTACCACTTCCTCTCTGAGCCAGGATAGACTTTGGTCTGGTAGCGGTGCTGATACTTCCTCTATGGCAATTTCACACATACATTTCATCTACAATGAATACACCTCTGGAGGTGAAAAATGAGTAAGGGAGAAAAGAAGCAGTTGAATGAGATCATGCATGAGAAGTGTCCATTGTCTTTAGCAGCTATAGATGATAAGCAACATCTTGGAGAAAGAAAGCAGCTTCTGTGAAGTGGTGTGGGCAGAGGCACCCTGAAGAGGGGTGAGGAGCGTAAGGAAGGTGGGAAGGGCAGAGGAAGGTAACGTCGGTGATCTTGTTAGGGACTGCAGGCAGAGCTCAGTGGTAGAGCAAGCCCAGAACTAGTGTGTGGGGTTCCCTGGGGTGGAAGCCCAGCACTAGAACTCATCAGTCCGTCAACCAGTGAGTCAGTCAGTCAGACCACCAATCCTCCCAGGATTCCTTGTTCTGCGGAAGAGACAGATAGAAGATGCTGGGCTTTGTGCTGCACACGTGTATTCTCAGGTACTCTCAGGGTTGAGGGGCAGTAATATGTGACCCAGGCCAGCCTGAGTAAACAGAGTAAAACAAGCATTGTTCATGGAGTGAAGCTAAATGGTGATGGGTGGAAGGATAAGTGATATTTTGGTTTTTAAAATGAGAACAGGCATGGTGGCACATGTCTCTAATCCCAGGACTCCAGGAGGCAGAGGCAGCAGGATCCAAGTCTGAGCTCAGCGTGGGCAACTTAGGGAATCCCTTTCTCAAGATAAGAAGTAACATTGGACTGGGGACGTGGTTAGCATGCAGGTCCTGGGTACAGTCCTCAATAAAACACACAAACACACAGAGTTCATTTACGTAGTTATAGACAAATATATGAGAAGATATATAAACAACTAGAACAAGGATGTAAGCGAGGAAAGAAGTTAGTGGAGGAATATTAGTAGAGCTGGCATCCAGACGGTAAGTTTCATAACAAGCACTTAGACAAAAGAAAAGACAGCAAGGGCGGGCGTACATCAGCACTGAACAGAGGTGCGGCGCCTGCGGAACCCCTGGGTCGCTGGCCTTTCCCGGTTGTAGAAGGCACTTGAGACAGGGGGTAGGAAGCGGCCTAAGGAGAGACAGGGCGGCGCAGTCACTGTTGGGGGGATGCATGAGGAGAGCGACCAGCATCAGGGCAGAAGACGGGACCCTGGGGGAGACGGTGGCGCCGGCCGCCTTGTCAGCCCGACCTTCGCGGCCGGTGCTCGGCGCCCCGCAGGAGGCCTTCCGCTCTCTGGCTCCCAGGCGCGCAGGGCGAAGAAGCTGAGAACGCGGTCGGGGAGTTTCCGGTGCTAAGGAACCTTTGTGTCTAAAGAAGGAACGGAAGCCACGAAGCGGGTGGTAGTCAGGGAGTGAAAGTAGCAAACAGGACTTGAGTGATTTTTGGAGAAAGGAAACCTATTCTGAAAACTAAGAGAGTGTAATGGAAGATAATTCTGTCAGACTTGCTGAGGCAGAGGCAGCAGCGCCTCCTGCTCCGCAGAGAGCGCCAGCGTCAGCGGCCGCAGGCCCTGGAGGAGGCCGCGGCTTCCGCACCTCCGGGAGCCCCTCTCTCGGGTGGGCAAGCGTGCTGCGCTCAGGCTGGGAGCCCTGCTTTGCGCTCCGCGGGCCAAATCGCTACAAAAATGGCGGTGGAGAAAATAGAGGTAGGTTTTATTTCTTCGTTCTTTGTCAGTTGAACTCATTTCGCTTTAACAAATATTTAGTTGGTGAATAACAGATGCCAAGGCATTGCTGTGTGGTAGGAAAGTTTCACAGGTTGTTGCTGAAACACTGCATGAGGTTCACTTTGCCGAGAGGGTATGTGCCAGCGTGGGGACGAGGGCAGGACTGGAGGTATGAACTGTGGGCTCCACCATTTCAAGGCTCTGTGACTTTGGGGATTTATCTAACCTCTCGATGCCATAATCCTTTCTTCTGTATAATGTGAATAATAATAGTACCCATCTTGTAGGCTTGTTGAGAAATGATTTATTTATACAGTACTAAAATATGCCTTATAGATTTCATAGCTACAGCAGGAAAGCTACAGTGTGAACCTGGAACACATTCAGCGCCTTAAAGTGACGAATGTTCAGGAAAAGAAATGATGGGGGGTACTTGGCAAGAGATCCAGAGCCAGCCTGGGGGGTCTTCCGGCAAACAAGTCTGGGAATCGAGATGAAAAACGCGATGATGTGAACATCGAAATGAGTAAAGAAGTCATTTACTGTTTTCTACTGAAAATATAAGAATCCACAGGCTTAGAAAAACAGATCAGAGAAAACTTTTGCTTAGTATGCCAACTACTAATCATAGAAGAAATTATGAAGTTTTTCAAAATCATCACTTTGCAACCATCAGAAAAAATGATTTAGCATGAATCGTCCATAGCTGCTAAATTCAGTAGAGAAAAGTTGATGACAAACAGAATATTTATATATCAAAGTCTCTCAACACAAATTACATGTGACAAAGGAAGAAATATTAACTATACTGTGACACGACAGTATAAGCAAGTGATCACAACGAAGCCCACTGATAAAAGTAATGCGCCTCCAGCATTATACCTGAGAAGAGAAACAGCTGTGCGTGGTGTTTGTGCCCGAAACGCCCGGAGAGAACATGGTCACGTGTGATGATGCACCAGTGTGTTCCGAGGGCTGGGGTGAAACAGAGAGCCCGGTACTTCAGAGGAAGGTGAGCGCCCAGCCCACATGAAAAAAAAAAAAACAGAAAGGAAAACTGTGATTTTGATCCCCAACTACATTCTATTTTGGAAAAACTTGCTAATAAGACATTATTGACAAAGCAGAAGAAATTGGAATATTAACATGAGATGAGATGAGTACTATTTCAGTATCAAACTTTCTCAACTTGTTATTGTCATTATACAGGAAAATACACTATGCTGAAATATAATTATAAAAATAATATAATGTACATTATAAAAATACATTATTACTGAAATGTAAATAATAATGGGTAAAGGAATGGGAAAAAGAAGTAAATTATGTGATATACTGGTACAAATTCCCAATATCGAGTGTGATCATGATATGATGTGTATGTATTATGTACCAATAAAGATAAAAATTTTTTAAAAATACAGAGAGGAAGAGAGAATGGTTACTAACACCAGTGTTGCAAAACTAAGTGAATTATTCTGCTAGTTCTTGTGCTATAGAGGTTTTATTCATAAAGTCTCTGCCTAAGCCTAGCAAAAAGAATCAACAAATGGGATCTCATTCTACTGAAAAGCTTCTGCACAGCAAAAGAAGTCACTGGCACTGCTAAAAGACAACCAACAACATGGGAAAAAATCTTTACTAGCTGTTTATCAGACAAAGGGCTATTATCTACAATATATAAAGAACTCAAACAGATCAGCCTCCCCAAGTTTAAAAACCCAATTCAAAAATGGGCATCTGAAATGAACAGACACTTCTCAGAGGCAGAAGTCAAAGCAGCCAAGAAACATATGAAGAAATGTTCAACATCACTGGTCATTCAAGAGATGCAAATGAAAACAACACTGAGATTTCATCTCACTCCACAAAGAATGGCCGCGGTCACAAAATCAACCAACGATAAATGCTGGCGTGGCTGTGGGGAGAAAGGAACCCTTCTCCACTGTTGGTGGGATTGCAGACTTGTGCAACCATTGTGGAGATCCGTGTGGAGATTTCTCTGAAAACTAGGACTAGGGGTCCCATTTGACCCTGCTATCTCCCTGCTAGGAATATACCCAAAAAATTTTAAAAAATCACATTGGAAAGACAGATGTACACCCTTGTCCATAGCAGCTCAGTTCGTGATAGCTCAATCTTGGAAACAACCCAAATGTCCATCAACTGGAGAGTGGATAAAGAAGATGTGTTTTTTTATATAAAATGGAATATTACTCTGCCATAAATAATGACAAGATCGATCCATTTAGGTGCAAATGGGTACACCTGGAGGGTATACTAATAAGTGAAATCAATAGATCACAGATAGACAAATTTCGGATCTTCTCTTTGGCATGAACACCTGTAGATGCAAATGAGCTCTAGAAAGTATGACAGCTTTTATAGAGTGGGAAATTTCCATAGGAAACTTGGTGTGGGAATGTGATGAGGGGAAGGAATAAATTTGATACAGAAAGAAAATAAAAGAGCATGTATAAAGGGGGGAGGAGGTGTGGGTGGACAGGGATATGGGTAAAAATGAAAATTAACTTGTATCATATACTGGTACAAATTCCCCAATGTTATACATGGTTTTGAGATGTATATAAATTGTACCAATAAAGAATTCAATTAAAAAAAACTAAGTGAAAATCAGTGCCTATGACAAAAGAAAGTTGCCTCTTGCAACTTTTCCCTAAGTTCGAATTTAAGATAATAAGTTTAAAGAGTGACTGTGAGAAAAATTCCCAACCTATTGCATTACAGAACAACAAACCATCATTAGCTTCCTTGTCTGCTTCCTCTTCTTCCTCATCAGTCAGAAAACACTCGCAGCATGTGAAGCAGCAGTGGAAGACCTTATCTCAGGCACCGGGTATTAGACGCAGGGAGGGACTCAAGAGCAAACCTCCAAGCGAGCTGCCTCGGAAATCCTGGCTGTGACGTGGGGAGTGATCCGGGCCGTGGGAGCCCGCGTGCCCCTAGGCGGACGCCTCCCGGCGACTCACACAGCCCGTGGCCCATGTTTCCTCGGCAGAGTGGGCTCCTCTGGGGCGTGTTCTCCGTGTGTGCTCGGCACCACGGCGTCCAGCCCCGTGGGGGGCAGCTGGCTTCCATGCCCCCTGGAACCCCTGCACAGGAAGCAGTGGACACAAGAGACGGGTTTATTTTCAGATAGACACAAACGACTTCCTTACATCTCCCTTCTCTTGAGGAGAAACGTGAGAGGAGGAGGAAGAGGGAGAGAGAGAGCCACAAGGACCACGGCGGGGCCCCTGAGAATGGGCACGAGGGGCACCTCTCCTCTCGCCCTGTGGGCTCCGCCATGGATGCCAGCCGCCCCGCCGTGGAGGTGGCGGTTTGTGTCTCCGCCCGACTCTCTTTCCAGAGCGGGGTAGACTGAGGCAGCCCATTTCCTTCAGGCTTATGTTCCCAGGCCCTGTGGCTCCCGCTCGACACAGGGACTCATCTGCGGCTACGGGCGTCAGAGTGGGGCTGGAGGACAGCTGCTAAGCGGGCTGTGCGAGCTCAGCGAAAGGCTTACTAGTTAACTTGGGCTGGTTTGCGTCAACAGGGTGAATTCCATCACATACAAGTGTCCTTTAAAGCCTCCAGTGTGGCCGGTTTGTTATAGAATGAGCTTCAGGATGACTTTCTGTCATCCTAATTGTTCCGTCTTAGCAAACACTCCACACATGGTTACACACGCTGCTGGCAAAGCACCAGGGAATGGATACTCCATTCTGTTTGCTTCTCTGGTGACTTTGGGTCTCCTGTCGTCTAAATCGGGGATGACCAGAAAGGCCATTGTCTTGTCCTTGGACAAAACTGAAGGTCTCCTGAAGCTCCGCCTACCTGTAGCAGGTCTCCAGGATACTTTCGAGGATGAGGGAAATACACTATTTCTCCTTTTGGTCTATAAAAGTATTTCCTCATGTTTACACGAACGTTTTGTCAGAAACTGTAACAGAAATAAGGTAACTCTTACTAAACTCCCTTTCATTGTTCTTTGTTAGGCTTCAATAGCTGGAAGACTTGAAGAAGAAGCTGGGTGTGGTGGTGCGTACCTATAATCCCAGCACTCTGCAGGCTGATGCAGGAGGGTTGCCATAAGGATGAGGCCAGCCTGAACTACACCGTGAGAGCCTGTCTTGAAAGAAAGGCAGAAGAAAAGAAAGAAAAGGACTTAAAGGGGTGAACTTTATCTCTCACTCTGTACAAAAACCAACTGAAAATGAATCAAAGACCTAAATGAAAGTCATGAAACTACAAACTTACTGGAACAAAACAGAAGAAATGCTGTAAGACATTTACAAACAGTAATGTTTTGTTTGGGAAATGACTCCTAAAAGTACAAGCAACAAATGCGTGAATAGTCAAATCAGATTACATCAAATTGAAAGGCTTCTCCACAGCAATGAAACCAAACAGTGAAGAGACAACCTACAACCTGGGTGGAAATATTTGCCAACCACATACATCTGAGGAAGGGTCAATAGAGAACTCAAAAACCTTAACCACAGCATTGGAAAGTGAGTACCCCAATGTAAAAATGAAGACATTATCTAAACAGACCCTCTCTGAAGAAGAAATGCAAAAGCTGAAAAATTATATCAAAAAGTCTCAGCTGGGCATGATGGCTCACGCCCACCAGCAATCAATACCTTATACCACGGTGCTGGGCATGGTGGCTCACGCCTGTCATCCCAGCACTTGGGAGGCAGAGGCAGGAGGACTGCTGACTTCGAGGCTTGCCTGGGCTCCATAGTGAGCTCAGGGCCAGCCTGGACTACAAAGCGAGACCCTGTCTCAAAAAAAAAAAAAAAGTCTCAGTATCATTAGGCATCAGGAAAACACAAACAAAACTGAGTGAAGTGTCATCCCATTCCAGTTAGAATGGCCATGAGTCAGAAACAATACGAAAAGGAAGCTGACAAGATGCCAGTGACGATGTGGAGAGAAGGGAACACTCCCGCACTGTCCATGGGAGTGAAAATTAGTACCATCGTTATATGGAGACCAGTGAGGAGATTCTTCAAAGTGGTCAAAGTATATATTATATGAGCTGGCGACCCCACTTTCAGGTCTGTCTCCAAGGCAAATGAAGTCAGTGTGCTGAAGAAATAATAGCACTCTCTATTGAGATGCTACTCACGATAGTGAGACATGAAGTGAACCCAGGTCCCTTTGGTAGACGCGTGGACAGAGAGAACGGGGTATAGACACACACAATGAAGTGTCTTTCTGAGGTCAAGAAGAGGAAAGTTCTGTCCTTTGTGCCAAAATGATGGAACCAGAGGACATTATGATACGTGACACTGGCCAGACCCAGAAAGACAAGTAGCCATGTTCCTCTCATGTCTGTTTTTTTTTTCTCTTTAAGTCAACTACAGGAGGAGGTTAGGAAGTGGAGGGGAAGAGTGAATAAAAGAAGGCTGGGTTACATTCCTATGCATAAAGTGCCGTACTGGACTCTATTAATATGAATGAGTAATAACTGTTAATCAAAAAATTTTAAAAGATGTTACATATTTGTTATATATTACTGTTATGTAATTATCAAATATATATTATAGTATATATAGTAATATGGTAGTATATACAGTAATTATATATTATAGTATTTTTGTTACACACTACTAATTCCATGAATTATAAAGCCCAGACTGTCTCGAATGACTTAAATGACATCTTTTTGCTCCCATTTGGTGTCTAATTATCACCAACTACAACATTCTCACTAAAGCATAGTTTAAATGCAGGTATCACGGATGGTGAGTTAGGGTCAATCTCTCACCTCATCAGGACAGTATTTCCACCAACCATTCACATACTTTCAAAATTCACTGTTTTGCCCCTTAACTGCCTATGTGTCCAGTTTTCTACTGACCTCCCTAAAATTTCCGATCTTAAAATGTACTTCTCACCCTCGGATCTGCCGATTCCTGTCATGTTCTCTCACATTCTATCACTTTCATGGCTTCTTTTGAAATCAAAAGGTCTGTAGTAACCTATCCTTTTTCTGGAACTGCTGTGATGTTATAACATTTACCCAATGATAAATTACTTTATATTATTTTCTAAAACAGACTTGAAGAAATAAAGTGAAACTCGAAGTTATTGGATGTTTATTACAGGAGGATGAAAGAAAGCGTACGACTAAAGACACCACAACTGTCCACGTGGTCTTTGTAAAACTGTGCACGCACAACAGGGGGCCGACTGCACTCTGTGCAAATCATCTTACCTTTAAAACTCAGGATCCTTTGTATGGCACAAGCGCTTATGTCCTATTAGGCAGAGATAATGCTGTTTTATATGTAAAAGACTTTGGCTTTGGGTTACTTTTCCTTTCAAAAAAAAAGTGATTATCTTTTCCACTCTATCTTTAGGGACGAATAGCTGACTGGCATCACTAATAGAAGCATCAATTTTAGGAACCCTACTTGTGGAAGTAGAATAAAAAGGAGGTGTAACTCTGAGCTTACAATATCCGCTGATAATGAGAGTATTTGCTTAATGGTAATTGGCGAGGAGAAGACTTAAGATCTGTCTAGAGACCAAGCCTCACACTCCAGGCATGCTGCCAGAGAAGGACTAACTAAACACAGCATGTACGATGGCAAGAGAAAAACATTTCTTGGTTTCTTCATTGCCATAAAAGCCACTGAGAAGGACTTGGTAGTCTAAATGGTAGTTTTAGATTTCTCATTGGATTATGTGAGTACAAATTTTGCCACCAGGGAAAGGGTCACATTTCTCACCTCTGGTCTTTTTGACTTGTAGTAAGTAAGTTCTCCAGATACTGATCCATTACACTCAACACTGTTCTTAGAACCTTGTCAGTAACTCAACAGTTTCAATCCTTTGCACTAAATACAGATTATCTTTAACCTTGACAATAACAATATCATGAGAGATGTGTACTTGTTTTGCATGACAGACCTACAGAATGTACCCATAGTTTGTTGCTCTAGGAAACATCAATTTAATGACGAATATCAGTTCAGTGTTGGAATCTTTGTGAGCAGAATCTTTTAAGATGTATAAACTAACCCAGATTTCAATTTTTGATTGAAATTCAATAAGATTGTTCCAGCTGGCAAGTCTGTTTTTTGTTTTTGTTTTGTTTTATAGTACTGAGCATTTAACCCAAAGGGACTGTATTGAGCTGGATTCTCTACTCCCCCTCCTTTATTTTTTACTTTGAGATAACGTCTTGCTAAGTTGCTGAGTTGCCCAGGGTGGGCTTGAACTCATGATCCTCTTGCCTCAGCCTCCCAGAGTATTAGGATCATGGGCATGTACCACCACATTTTCCATTGTCATGGCTCCTCCCCTGGTTCTCACCAATGAGTAAGGCAGCTAACGTGGTTGTGGAACTGACCAAGTCATGTGATACATTGTAAACTGAAATACTGAGGGAAATTAGAAAAAATGAGACTGTGATATGTAATGAGATCCTTAAATCTGAGTGTTTTTTCCTCTCTCTCTCTTTTGTGTGGCACTGGGGATCAAACTTGGGCCTTTCTGTTTGCAAGACAGGTGCAGTACCACTTGAGCTAAATTTCTGGCTCTTGTTTTTCTCTTTCTGTACAGTGGGCATGGTGGTATTCTCCCCGGGTATATTATGATAAAGATTAGAAATAATTCATGTAAAATATCTAACAGATGGCAGATGATAAGTGAGTGCTGTAATTATTATTATTATTGTTTGTTAAAATTCAAGTTACCAGGAAGAAATTAAGCTATCATTTACTGGTCTATGTGGATTTAAAAAAAAATTCTAGCACTATACACCAAGTATAATAGAAACTATACACTTAAGAATAATAGAAACAAGTTAAAGGTAGATTAATTCAAGTCTTAAAGCAGTTGAACTATCAAATTCACCATTCATTTTAGATTTTTGAAAATATGTCTTCATGTTTAATATACAACCCTTTTAGTTTGAGCTGTTTTATGAATATTTTTCAGGGGATAGCTGATCTAACTGGTATTCTGCTAGTAGTGAAAATTGACTAGGGCAATAATAGTGATTGTTTGAGGGGGGGAGGAGAATATTGTTTCCAGTTCAACATTTCATGAAATGGATTGCAAATGAAATACAGGTAGCATTCTCATATGGTAGAATGCCCTATACATTAAGAAACCTGGCAGTGTAAATACTGTTAGCAAAAAGGCAATGAATATGTCAAAAGAAATATTTAAAAAATTTTTTTGCAAGCCAAGAAAACCACCAAGCAACTAGGGGGCTATATATGTACTGATGGATTTGTTAGTCTGACCTTTTCGTTTTGAATAGTTTCTCGATGCCACTGACATCTCTGAGGTTAAAATGTGGTAGATTTTAGACTGCAGTTGTGCTGTCAAAGACTCATTCTTCCTGGTGATAAGGTGGATGGTGGTCCCTGGGAGAGAGAGAGAGAGAGAGACAATCACGTCTCAAAAGATGAGATGTAACAAAGGCAAGAAAGTTCTGGAAGAAAGCCAGCTCCTCTGTCAGAGTGCTTGACATCAATGTAAAGAAAAAGAAAATGGTGGCATTTGCAGATAGTTGTAAAGTGGGGACCTGAATAACAAAGAAACTCAGCCATGAAAGAAAAACATGAACTGGAATATATTTGAGGACTATTTTTGAAAGCGCTTTGTTTTTGCATTTACCACATTGTTGAGTCACATGTTAAGGATGTGGGTCGCATTAAAAAGAAGCATGCTGCTTATTTTGAAGCAAATTATTATCAAATGACTATGCTTCAAAACATTTCTTAATTTCAATTTGAAGTGAAGTCATTTGAGTTTGAAGCATATGCCTTTGCTAAATGGTTGCCAAAAAAGAAAGAAAGACAAGTTTATTTTTGCATTCAATGTTTGCAAAAACCGTTGACTCAAGATGTGATGGCAAAGTGCAGTTGTGACAGGGCAGCCTTGTTCTCTGTGGCCCAGGGACCTGTGCTTATCACCTCATGAGCTCTGTCTTCACAAGGCCGAAGGTAAACTCAAATAATTGCTATAGTTAGTTTAAGCGAAAATTGTGACTAGCCTATGAGTTGAATCTGTAACTTAAACTAAGTGAAAACTTTAATAACTTAGCAGCAAACAATCCAAAAATGGAGACTACATGTTGAGAATGCGATGTTAGATCCAACAAAATATCTGCAGAGTAATATTTGAGGAAAACCTGTTTCTATTCATGTATAATCCAACTTTGTGAACTGTACATGTACTAAATTTTAAGCTATGTATATTCTCTACATCAGGCTTTGGGTCTTATAGGATTCATCTGAATTTTCTTCATTGATTTTTCCTGTTATGGGGTAAATTTTGGATTGGGAGTTACTTTCCTAACATTGCAGTTTACTGCTTTTCTTGCTGGCCAATACACTGACACAGTGAGAAACACAAACAATATAAAAGGATAGAGCGGAAGACAAGGCATCCGGCCTTTCCTAACCTTCAGTGACATTTCCTTTCCCTGACAGTCATTGATGGTGCTCACAATACACTGACCTCCACATCATCTCTGTTCATGGTTTTCCATATACAGTGTACATTTTTCTATATTGTCAGCACTTTTTCATTAAAATGTAGCACACTGAGGTCATAACAGGAAACAGAAAGGATACTCAAATTTAGGAAATTGGAGAACTGGCTCTTTACAAAGAAATTATCAACAAATACTGTACATGACCTGTTGTATAGGGGAAGCACAAGAAAATAGGTCCATAACTGAGCTTCTAGCAGTCTAACTGTTAGACCTATGTATAGCTCAGAGAAAGCAGGAATGTGAGTGGCTACCTGAATTTGGAAAGAAGTCATTTTGGTGGTAGCCACCATAAAGCAAGGAGTAAACAAGCGTTTTGACTTGACTCTTCTTTTTTTGGTCCATGCTAGGGATTCCTATCAATCAACCCAACTAGCTTCCAGAGGACCTAGGAGCCCCCAGATGTGGTCCATATGGGCTGGTTTTAAATGGGAAGTTGCTGAGAAAGGTAGAGAGTGACTACACTGGATAACTGGAATAAATCTGCCATTGGCTCTTCCACTCTTTACTTTTTATGTGCAATAATAGATGTTGGAGATTGCTCCATGTATCCTTACATGTAGATCTTTCTCAGTTCTTTGGAAGGATGTAATGCATGGAATGGGTGAAACATAATTTATTTAATTGGTTTTCTATTGCTAAACATTTAGATTGATCCCTTGTCTTTTGTGAACACAAACACTGCAGGAAATATGCTTGTACATATGTCTTCATACATATGCACGCTATAACTGTTGTATGAGCTCCTAAAATGGAATCATTTCCATTAACTTCGAAGGTCAAAGTGGATTTTTAGTGCTTATTTTTCTGAATGGAAAAAAAATGGAATCACTCTCACATTCGAGCGCAAAGATATCCCAAATTTCTTGTGAATCTTTATTGCCCCCAAATCCAAATTTCTTTACTGCTTTACAGTCTAAGTTTCTTTCAGTTTTTAGAATGGTAGCCTCATGTGGAACTTAAGAAAAGGCCATGCGTTAAAGAGCTGGTGAATCTACTAAAAACCTGCATCTGAAGGCAGTGGTAAGGTTTATGACCTAAAATTCAGTTTCTTTCTCTGTAAAATGGGTCTGGTAATAACACTTGTTGCTACCTCAGAAGGTGTTGGCGAGGTTTAAATAAAGTGCTATGTGCTGATTTCTCAGGCAAGTGCCTAACATCTCTAGTGATTTTGCAGTTATTATTTTGCAGTTGGTGCACTTTGAGAACTATGTCTTCTCACCACTATTTTTTTTTGTCATATTCTACTGTTCAGTCATCCACATAGAGCAAATATCTGCTTTTCAGATTTTCTCATTTCTCTCTGTACATCTATATGCTTTTCTGTGTCAAGACTCATCCAAACGTTTCTTTCCTGGGACCTTTTAAATGTATCTTTCAAACCTTTCGCTGTGCTGTCTTACCAGGATGTATCAATAGGGTATTTATCAGAATTTCTTCAGCTGTCATGTTTATTAGCAGTAAGTATTACACTATGCTATGTACTGGTACACAAAATAGGGGAGCCACTACTCAGTCATTCTGACTCTGCTCAAGATCATACTAGTGGCCAATCCAGCACCACATTGATCTCTGGATAATATTCTATGCTAGTTTGAGAAGTGTCATCTCCTAAAGTTTTGATGTTATTGTCATCTTTTACGCATTAAGTTCTGTCTGTACACTGACTTTTCTGTTTATTTTCATACTAGATTTTCAGCCTTTGCAATAACTTAGGGTAATGATTAATGTTAAATTACTGTTTCCTCTTATTCAGCACCAAACTAAAATGCCCAGGTTTAGGCAGTGCATCTTAATTCTAGAATTCTGATTTTGATGTCAGTGTTCTTGTTCATTCTCCAAGGCTGTTTAACGTCACAAACTCTTATCATCTTCTCTGTTCAAACAATCAATTCCAGATTTACCTTAACGGTAGGACAGAAATACAATTCAGATGAACAGAGAAAATATCATTTCCTTATTTTTGCACTTTGCACTAACTTGAAGTCTATTCTGGCTCATTCCTTGTTCTGATGCAATAATGGTATCCTCCGCTGAGGTAGTCCCTGGTCTCCAGGAAGACAAATGTCAGTCATTTAGAAATTTTGGCCTTCTACCCTCTCTGTCCATCTGTGTGGATGACGGGATCTCAGCTTTTGGGAAGCAACACTCATGATCTCCTCTGTAAGGGGAAGACGGTGAACGTTTTGACTCCATTGCCATTCGTCCATTGAGGCCACTACTCACTTCCCGGGTTTTGTGGCTGACGTTTGTGGCTGTTGTGACAGTCTGGGCCTCTCGAATATGCTGGGCTGTGGAGCTGTTTCCTGACTTGTTGTGCTTCCCTGACCTCTCAGCGGTCAGGGAAGGGCGGTCCCCTGAGGGGCAGCAGTGCACCCCTTCCAGTCAGCCTCTGACCTGTGGCCACCTCTGCTGTGAGTCACTCTGTCCTTTCTAGAGTGCACGCTTGGAGGGTTCTCAGTATTCTTGCCAGTTTCCTAAGCCATCTGGCTAGCCGGCCACTCCAGTCTCCACTCCTCGGTGGCACAGGACCAGGCTCCTTTTGCTGTTTCCTCCATTTGTCTGCACACACCCAAAGACAAATTTTTCTGAGAGGTTACTCCAAATTGGCAGTGGCAGAGGGGAGAGAAAGCGAACAACTGAGGTATTTCCCCCCTCCCCTCGTTCTCTCTGTCCATCTGCCTCCTTTCTCTGTTAAGGTCCTGGCTCCAACAGGAGTGGACCATAACCTTCCGCGTGTCATTATCTCCCTTCTACCCGAGCCCGACAGGCAGGAAGAACACACTGCAAAGCACAGAGCTAAGGACCGGAGAAGATGCCTGAGTCTTGATTCTTAGAATATGAAGCGACAGGAAAGAAAAAGTTTGACGCTCCTTTCTCAAGACAATGATTTCTCATAAGCCATGGTGAGGATTTTACTGATAGTTTGATGTTGACATTTCATCAGTGCAAAATTACGTTTGAAGTGTCGGAAGCCGAACATTCCGGCTCCTTCTATTGGAGGACTGTTCTCCTTGGCAGCCACATCCCTTTCCCCCACTCTCCTCACCAAGCATTTGCTGAGCTCAAGCAAAGAGAAGGTTATTTCAGATAGTGCATTTTTCATATTTAGAAATGTTAGGGGCCGGGGATTTAGCTCAAGTGGTACCGCACTAACCTTGAATGCACAAGGGCCTGAGTTCAATCCCTGGTACGACAAAAAAGAAAAAAAAAACCCACTCATATTTAGAAATGTTTGCTTTTTAAGACTTCTTGGATAATCTGTTTTTGAATCCTTGATTTTATATACATATAATTGTTTTTAAATTTTTATTTGCTAATTCTGTTATTTTTCCAATTTCTGAATTTTTATTGAACTCATGTGTTCTTGGTATTTGTGACATATTTTCTCTTTTGCACATCTGGTAACTTATTTTGGATTCTGGATATTGTGAATATTATCACAGCAGCCAGGTTTCAAAGGTTGTTTTTTGTCTTTCTGTTTTAGAATGATGAGTTTATATTGATCAGCTGTTACTTGTAGAACAACTTAAGTCTCCTGAGTCTTGTTTCTCACCTTTCTTAGGGTAGGTATATTCTGTTACTCTAGGGGTCATTTATACCTGCTGGTAAGGATTGAGCCTTTGGTGTCCGTAATGAATGTCCAAAATATTTTAAATGGTCTCTCTTGGGGATAAAGGTCCAAACCTATAATCTAAGCACTGTGGGAGGCCAAAGGAGGGTTACAAATTTGAGCTCAGCCTGGGCAATTCAGGGCTTTAGCAAAACAGTCTCAAGATTTAAAAAGGTATCTCTGTGTGAAGGCCCTGAGTTCCATCCTCATTTACACACACACACACACACACACACACACACACACACCCCTCTCCACTCTGGTCAGAATTCAATTATTTCCTATTCCTTCGTGAGCTGTGAGAGTGGTTCAGTGGACAGCTTCCTGGTACTTAGTCTTTGTTAACATTTGAATTCTTCTGCTATATGTATGGGTAGAAAGAGGACTTCTAGGCAGATTTCTGGAACTGTATTTTGCTAGGATTTCAAAAGACATTCATTGATTTTCAAATATTAAATTATCCTTGCATTTGGGGATAAATTCAAGTTTTCCACAGTGTCTTTTCTCTAATCTTTGTTTAGCATGCTAAACATTTATTTAAGGTTTTCCCATGTATGTTACTGCCTGAGACAGGCCTATACATTTTACTTCTCACACTTTTCTAATCTAGTTTTGGTACAAGTTACATTAGACAAATGAAATAAATTGAAGGATCTTATTTTGCAGAAAATCAAAATATGTTTCTGGTAAAACTATCAGAACTTGTTTTGCTATGTAAGTAAATTTTAAATAGCTGGCTTAATTCTAAAGATTTTCAAGGCTATTTTATGAACTTTCAAATTGAGATATGTCATAAATGCAGGATAAAGCATTAAGCTTGAGTGTAAAACTTGATAAATTTAGCTAGGTACACATAATTTTCTGTGTGATGTGTTATGACAATACCTGATAGCCAGCCTTACAGATAAAGTATTATCTGCTATTCTTTTTTTCTTTTCCCGGTACTGGGGTTTTGAACTCAGACTCCCCACCCACTCCACAGCCCCCCTGCACCATATACATATGCTTTTTTCTTCTTTTCAAATCATATTTATTCTTTCCCCTCATTACTTTACTCTACCACTTTCCCTTTGAATATTTCCTGTCATACATTCTAGAACTCATCTATAGGTTTTCATACCAGAGAAAAGATACAGTATTTATATATCTGTGACCTATTTATTTCACTTATTAGTGTGTCCTCAAGGTGTGTCCATTTGCACTTAAATGACTCAATATTTTACATTCTTTCTCAGTCAGTGCTTTACTTTCAGAGGTAGCCACATAATCATTTCTATCACTATAGATTAGTTTGTGCCTATTCTCAGAATTATTATGTAGTATATATCTTTTGTGTGTGGCTACTTTTACTCAACACACATATATGAAATTCATTAATGCTGTTTTGTGGACCATAACCCACTCTATTTTATTGCTCATAATGTTCCACTGTGAAAATATAATGAAATCTATCTATGCTCTTGTCAATGGACACTGCATCTTTTTTTCTTTTTTGAGAAAGGTCTTACTTTGCAGTTCAGGCTGGCCCTGAGCTCACTATGTAGCCCAGGCAAGCCTTGAACCCAGCAATCCTCCTGTCTCTGCCTCCCGAGTGCTGGGATTACAGGTGTGAGCCCCCACGCCTGGCTCAGTCGACATGGGAGATTTCCCTGTTAGGAGCTGTTATCAGTAAAACTGTTTAAAAAAAAAAAGCATCTATACAAGCCTCAGAGTGAAGATATGCACTCAATTCTCTCTGGCATGTCCTGAGGAGTGTAATTACTGAGCCACCAGGCAGCTGTATGTGCAGCTTTAGTAGACCCTTCCAGTTTGCCTATCTCTCTTCAAATGTTCATACTCTCACCAGAAACACATGGGAGTGACAGTTCCACTATATCATCACCTACTTTGCCATGCCAGTCTTTCTATTGTTAGTTTTGCAGGTGGTTTTAATTTCCACTTCTCTGATTAGTAATCATGTTGAATACTTTTTTTTTTTTTTTTTTTGAGACAGGGTTTCGCTTTGTGGTTCAGGCTGGCTCTGAGCTCTCTATGTAGCCCAGGCAAGCCTGGAACTCAGCAATCCGCCTGTCTCTGCCTCCCAAGTGCTGAGATTACAGGCGTGAGCCACTACACCCGGCACTGTGGTATGTGGTATTGATGGCTGGTGGGCGTGAGTCTCCACGCCCAGCATTGTATGTGGTTTCTGGGGATCAAACTTAGGACCTTGTGCTTTGGAGGCAGGCGCCGGAACCTCTGAGCTAACCCTCAGGCCCTTTTTTTTTTTTTTTTGAGATAGGGTCTCGTTTTGTAGTTCAGGCTGGCTCTGAGCCCACTATGTAGCCCAGGCAAGCCTTGAACTCAGCAATCCTCCTGTCTCTGCCTCCCGAGTGTTGGGATTACAGGCGTGAGCCACCACGCCTGGCCATGTTGAATACTTTTTGATACTGTTCAGTAAAGTATCATTTTTGGGAAAGTGTTTTGTCATGTAGAGGACTTTGTTATGTTTGCTGAGTTTCAAATAAGGATCACAGACTATATCTTGTTTTTGTTCTCAATCCTTATACTTTGATATTTTTAAAAAACCTCACCTTATAACAATCTTGTATAAATGTGTGTTTGTAAAGTATATGTTCTAAGTATTGAGCTGTTTGCATATCCTACCTCTCGACTAGTTTGTGAGTGAGCACTGTGCTGGCACTGGGATCAAAGGCCTCACACACGCAGGGCAAGCACTCCATCCTGAGGCCAAATCCCACCACTGGCTTTTGTTTTCAGTCCATTATTCAGAGAGGTATGTTGAAATCTTCCACTAGGTTTATACACTTTTCAGTTTCTTTCTGGAGTCCTGTGGAGTTTTTGCCTCAAAGAATTTGTTGTTGGGCCCACTGTATCCTGGGAGATGCACGGACTTGGCTGCCGGGCGCTGTCCGTTTCCGGCAGACTGAAGGCCGCCCACCGGCCCACTGTATCCCGGAGCTGTGCAGTGAGGAGTCAGGTATGAACCCTGGGCGCCAGCCGCACCACGGAGGGTTGAGGGCCTCCGCCCAGCCCCAACCCCATCCCGGAGCTGTGTTGTGAGGACCCAGGTCCTAGAGGAGCTGGAGCCATCTCCTGCGTCCCTCCACAGGAGGCGTGCTCCTGGAGCCACACTGAGAGACCAGGCAAGATTAAAAAAAAAAAGGGGGAATCTAGTCTCTATTTTGCCATCTACTCCTAGATCCCTCTATTCACCTCTTGTCCCTACATCCTCTCCTATCTTCCTGTCAGAAGCAATACCCAAAAGTAAAAGATTCTTAGGCTGCCCTATTTCTTCTTCTGTACTATTATAAGAAGCTGGGCAAAGCCTCCAACGGTCTTACAGCATACAGTTGGTACTGTTGTACATATGCCCTTTTATCCTGTAGTACCCCCTGGCATATATGAGGTTCTAGGGTATAGGTGATCTTCCTAAATCTGCTAACCCTATTTCATTCTCCTCCTATCTTGCTACCTCCCTGATTCCCCAGTGACCTTTTATCCCTAAAGGGTTCAGGGGCTACATGTACAATCTGTATGTTGTATACACATTGCTGATTAATTCTAAATTCTGGCATATAGACACAGAGGTAACTCATAAACTCAGAGTCTCCAGAATAGAATGTAACAAAACTTTTTATCTTATTTACTGTGTTTAACACTGATATTGGCATTTATTGTATTATGGTAACAAACATGATGTGATTCTTCTGCTGAAATACCTCCCATGATGTGTCAGAAGTGAGAACTCTCAAGGGTCATTACAGATTCAAGGAGGACCCCCCCCAGGAAACTGCCACATCCAAAGGGCCCCAAGTAATAGAAAGAGACCTGCAACAAACATTGCCCTGTCATCAGACAAAGAAGAGCATTAATAACAACAAAAGAGTAGAAATGAGAAAATACACAAAAAACAAGACACAAAGATCACCACCACAGGGAAATTCAGAGGAAAGGGAAATAGGGCAAACTGAAACTCAAACACCAGGACTCTTGGAGATGGTAAGTAAAGCGGATCTAGTAAAGTGGAAATCAGAATTCATCTCTGAGATCAAAACAGAGATACTGTCCACAGTGAAAGACATCATTAAAGAAGAGATCAGCGAGATGATAGAATCCAAGATAGCAGAAGCAATGGAACCTTTTAAACAGCTTCAAGCAGAGCTCCAGGGAATGATGAAGGAGAACGAAAGCTTGCGAAGTAGGATGAATGAAGCAGAGAACCGAATCTCAGACCTAGAGGACAGCATAGCAGCCAATGAGCAGGAAAGGTATAATCTATGGAAAAGAGCAAGGGACCATGAGAAATCAACTCAACAGCTTCTAGATGACTCAAAGAAAATAATATAAGACTGATTGGAGTCACTGAGGAAGCAGGAGACAGTGGAAAAGACATAAAAAAGCTATTGTCAGAGATAGCAACAGAAAACTTCACAGGAAAAGATATAGACATACAGATAAATGAGGCCTATTGGACTCCAAAACACCGTGACATAAAAATATCTATACCTACTGTAATCCCAGCACTCGGGAGGCAGAGACAGAAGGATTGCTGAGTTTGCAACAGCTTGCCTGGGCTACATAGTGAGCGCAGGGCCAGCCTGAACTACAAAGCGAGACCCTGTCTCAAAAAAAAAAATCTATACCTAGACACATAATTATCAAGGTTCCAGATGTACAACAAAAGAATGAAATAATGAAAGCAGTGAGAGAAAGGAAGAAAATCACCTACAAAGGGAAGCCCATTAGGATCACAGCAGACTTTTCCACACAAACACTCAGTGCAAGGAGAGCGTGGAGGGAAGTATTTCAAGCATTGCAGGAAAACAACCTCCAACCTAGACTGTTGTATCCTGCAAAACTATATTTCAGAATAGACAGGGAAATAAGATATTCCATGATAACACCTGAAAAACTTCACAAATATGAAACCTGTACTCCAAAACATCCTAAAGAACATCTTGGAAAAAAAAACACAGAAAATTCCATACCCATAAGACCCAGGAGAGTGAATTCAATGGGGCAAACAAGAAACTAAATAGAAAAGGGGAAAAGCAAAGAAGAAAAGAACCAAGAACAGGGAAACATGGCAGCTCTGAATATGTCCATAACAGTCATAACCATTAATGTCAATGGCTTCAATGGGCCAATTAAAAGACACAGACTAGCAGATTGGATCAAGAAGCAAGATCCTACAATCTGCTGCATACAGGAAACACACCTAATTCAGCAGGAAACCCATAGACTGAAAATAAAAGGTTGGAAAACAATACTCCATGCCACAGGAAACTGCAAAAGAGCAGGAGTGGCTGTCTTGTTTGCAGATAAAATAGATTTCAAACCCAAACTGATTAAAAGAGATAAAGAAGGTCACTACATTCTCATACAAGGAACTATCCAAGAGAAAGAAATAACAATCATAAATATTTATGCACTGAACTCTAATGCACTCAACTATATAAAACAAACATTACTGGACATGAAAAGTCAGTTATCCATGAATACAATAGTAGTAGGGGATTTTAATACTCCATTGTCACAAATTGACAGATCAACTGGACAAAGAATCAATAAGGAAATACTTGAGCTAAATCAAACTTTGGAGCAAATAGACTTATTAGATGCCTACAGAATTTTTCACCCTTCAAAGTGAGACTACACCTTCTTCTCAGCTGCACATGGATCATTCTCCAAAATAGATCACATTCTAGTCCATAGAACAAGCTTAAGTAGATGCAAAGGAATCGAAGTTATCACCTGCATACTATCAGACCATAGTGCCTTGAAACTGGAGCTGAATAGCAGAAGAAATTCCAAGATCCTCACAAACACATGGAAATTGAACAACACTCTGTTAACCAACCAACGGGCCACAAAAGAAATTAAAGAAGAAATTAAACAGTTTCTACAACTAAACGACAACCCCAGCACAACATACAGGAATTTATGGGACACTATGAAAGCAGTTCTGCGGGGGAAATTCATAGCAGTGAATGCCTACACTCGGAAACTAGAGCAAACTGAAATAAACAATCTAATGATGAACCTCAGACAACTAGAAAAAGAGGAGCAAAACAAACCCAAAGCACATACTAGAGAGGAAATTATAAGGATCAGAGCAGAAATTAATGCAGTGGAGACAAAGAGAACAATACAAAGAATCAATGAATCAAAGAGTTGGTTCTTTGAAAGGATAAATAAGATGGACAGACCCTTAGCCAACCTTATCAAACAAAGGAAGGAAAAGGCTCAAATCCATGCTATAAGGAATGAAAATGGGGATATCAGCACAGACCCAGAAGAAGTCCAAAGGACAATAAACACGTACTTTGAAAATCTATACTCCAGGAAGATGGAAAATCTTGAAGAAATGGATAGATTGCTAGACTCATATGAATGTCCAAAGTTGAATGAAGAGGATATAAAAATGTTAAACAACCCGATATCAATCTGTGAAATTGAAAATATAATAAAAAACCTACCAACAAAGAAAAGCCCTGGTCCTGATGGCTTCACTGCTAAATTCTACAAAACTTTTAAAGAAGAGTTAATACCAGTACTTCTCAATCTCTTTAATGAAATTGAAAGGGAAGCAGTACTCCCCAAATCATTCCTTGAAACAACCATCACCTTGATTCCAAAGGCAGGGAAAGATCCCACCAAAAAAGAAAACTACAGGCCAATCTCTCTAATGAACATTGATGCAAAAATCCTCAATAAGATACTTGCAAACAGAATATAGAGAGTTATCAAGAAAATCATATACCCTGATCAAGTTGGATTTATCCCAGAGATGCAAGGCTGGTTCAACATATGTAAATCAATCAATGTAATACACTTTATTAACAGACTCAAGGACAAAAGACATATGATTATCTCAATAGATGCAGAAAAAGCATTTGACAAAATCCAACACCCATTTATGATCAAAACCCTACAGAGAATTGGAATCGATGGATGTTATCTCAATTTAATACAAGCTATTTATGAGAAACCAATAGCCAGCATCATACTCAATGGGCAAAAACGGAAACCTTTTACACTAAGATCAGGAATAAGACAAGGATACCCATTGTCACCACTCTTGTTCAACATAGTACTGGAATCATTAGCCATAACAATCAGGCAGGACAAAGATATAAAAGGAATAAAGATAGGAAGGGAAGAAGTTAAACTGTCATTATTTGCTGATGATATGATACTCTATCTAGAGGATCCTAAAAACTCAACCAAAAGACTGCTAGACTTAATTACCAAATTTGGTAGTGTTGCTGGATACAGGGTCAATACTCAAAAATCAATAGCCTTTGTCTACACAAACAACAGACTCACTGAAAGAGAAATTGGGGAGTCAAGCCCTTTCACAGTAGCACCAAGAAAAATGAAATATCTAGGAATCAACCTAACAAAGGAAGTAAAAGACCTCTACTCTGAAAACTATAGGACTCTGAAAACTGAGATAGAAAAGGAAACCAGAAAGTGGAAAGATATCCCTTGTTCCTGGGTCGGGAGAACCAATATTGTCAAAATGGCTATACTCCCACAGCTACTATATAGATTCAATGCAATTCCAATTGAAATTCCAACAGTATACTTCACAGAGCTAGAGAAAATAATACAAAGATTCATCTGGAAACACAAGAAACCTAGAATAGCAAAAGCAATTCTAAGCAAACACGACATGGCAGGGGGTATTACAATCCCCAATTTAAACCTCTAGTATAAAGCCACTGTGATAAAAACTGCATGGTAGTGGCAAAGTAACAGACCCAAGGACCACTGGAATAGATTAGAAGACCCAGAAACAACTCCGGATACACTGAGCCACCTTATCTTTGGCAAAGGAGCCAAACATCCCCAATGGAAGAAAGACAGCCTCTTTAACAAATGTTGCTGGAAAAACTGGGCTTTAGCCTGCCAAAAGCTAACACGAGACCTATCTCTTTCACCATGCACAAAACTATACTCACAGTGGATACGAGACTTAAACATTAAAACAGAAACAATAAGCCTGCTGGAAAACAGGCTAGGTAAAACTCTTGGAGACATTGGCTTAGGCAGAGACTTTATGAATAAAACTTCTATAGCACAAGAACTAGCAGAAAGATTCAACAAATGGGATCTCATTCTACTGAAAAGCTTCTGCACAGCAAAAGAAGTTGCTGGCACTGCTAGACGACAACCAAGAACATGGGAAAAAATCCTTACTAGCTGTTTATCAGACAAAGGGCTATTATCTACAATATATAAAGAACTCAAAGAGATCCGCCTCCCCAAGTTTAAAGACCCAATTCAAAAATGGGCATCTGAAATGAATAGACACTTCTCAGAGGCAGAAGTCAAAGCAGCCAAGAAACATATGAAGAAATGTTCAACATCACTGGTCATTCAAGAGATGCAAATGAAAACAACACAGATTTCATCTCACTCCACAAAGAATGGCCGCAATCACAAAATCAACCAACAATAAATGCTGGCGTGGCTGTGGGGAGAAAGGAACCCTTCTCCACTGTTGGTGGCATTGCAGACTTGTGCAACCATTGTGGAGATGTGTGTGGAGATTTCTCAGAAAACTAGGACTAGGGGTCCCAATTGACCCTGCTATCTCCCTGCTAGGAATATACCCAAAAGAATTTAAAAAATCACATTGAAAAGACAGATGTACACCCTTGTTCATAGCAGCTCAGTTTGTGATAGCTCAATCTTGGAAACAACCTAAATGTCCATCAACTGGAGAGTGGATAAAGAAGATGTGGTTTGTTTATAAAATGGAGTATTACTCTGCCATAAAGAATGACAAGATCGATCCATTTAGGTGCAAATGGAGACACCTGGAGGATATACTAATAAGTGAAATCAATAGATCACAGATAGACAAATTCAGGATCTTCTCTTCGGCATGAACACCTGTAGATGCAAATGAGCTCTAGAAAGTATGACAGCTTTTGTAGAGTGGGAAATTTCCATAGGAAACTTGGTGTGGGAATGTGATGAGGGGAAGGAATAAATATGATTCTGAAAGAAAATAAAAGCATGTATACAGGGGGGTGGGGAGGTGTGGGTGGGTAGGGATGTGGGTAAAAATGAGAATTAACTTGTGTCATATACTGGTACAAATTCCCCATTGTTACACGTGATTGTGAGATGTATATAAAATGTACCAATAAAGAATTCAATTTTTAAAAAAGCATGTACACATTTAATAAATAACAAATTCCTTTTTTAAATTGAATTCTCATTTTTACCCACATCTCTATGTACCCACACCTCCCCACCCCCTATATACATGCTTTTATTTTCTTTCAGAATCATATTTATTCCTTCCCCTCATTACATTCCCACACCAGATTTCCTTTGGAAATTTCCCATCTACAAAAACTGTCATACTTTCTAGAGCTCATTTACTTCTACAGGTGCTCATATCAAGGAGAAGGTCTGGTATTTGCCTATCTGTGATCTATTTATTTCACTTATTAGTGTGTCCTCCAGGTGTATCCATTTGCACATAAATGAATGAATCTTGTCATTCTTTATGGCAGATAATACTCCATTTTATAAAAAAAGCCCACATCTTCTTTATCCAGTCTCCAGTTGATGGACATTTGGGTTGTTTCCAAGACTGAGCTATCACGAACTGAGCTGCTATGAACAAGGGTGTACACATATCTTTCCAATGTGATTTTAAAAATTTCCTTTGGGTATATTCCGAGCAGGGGATAGCAGGGTAAAATGGGGCCCCTAGTCCTAGTTTTCTGAGAAATCTGCACACAGATCTCCACAATGGTTGCACAAGTCTGCAATCCCACCAACAATGGAGAAGGGTTCTTTTCTCTCCACAGCCATGCCAGCATTTATTGTTGGTTGATTTTGTAACAGCAGCCATTTTTTGTGGAGTGAGATGAAATCTCAGTGTTGTTTTCATTTGCATCTCTCAAATGAGCAGTGACGTTGAACATTTCTTCATATGCTTCTAGGCTGCTTTGACTTCTGCCTCTGAGAAGTGTCTGTTCATTTAAGATGCCCATTTTTTTTTTTTTGAGACAGGGTCTTGCTTTGTAGTTCAGGCTAGCCCTGAGCTCACTATGTAGCCTAGGCAAGACTTGAACTCAACAATCCTCCTGCCTCTGCCCCTTGAATGCTGGGATTACAGGCATGAGGCACCACACCGGCTGGATGCCCATTTTTGAATTGGGTCTTTAACCTTGGGGAGGCTGATCTGTTTAAATTCTTTATATGTTGTAGATAATAGCCCTTTTTCTGATAAACAGCTAGTAAAGATTTTTTCCCATGTTCTTGGTTGTCTTTTAGCGGTGCCAGTGACTTCTTTTGCTGTGCAGAAACTTTTCAGTAGAATGAGATCCCATTTGTTGAATCTTTCTGCTAGTTCTTGTGCTATAGAGGTTTTATTCATAAAGTCTCTGCCTAAGCCAATGTCTCCAAGAGTTTTACCTAGCCTGTTTTCCAGCAGGCTTATTGTTTCTTTTTTAATGTTTAAGTCTCGTATCCACTGTGAGTATAGTTTTGTGCATGGTGAAAGAGATAGGTCTCGTGTTAGCTTTTGGCAGGCTAAAGCCCAGTTTTTCCATCAACATTTGTTAAAGAGGCTGTCTTTCTTCCATTGGGGATGTTTGGCTCCTTTGCCAAAGATAAGGTGGCTCAGTGTATCTGGAGTTGTTTCTGGGTCTTCTAATCTATTCCAGTGGTCCTTGGATCTGTTACATTGCCACTACCATGCAGTTTTTATCACAGTGGCTTTATAGTAGAGTTTTAAGTTGGGGATTGTAATACCCCCTGCCACGTTGTGGTTGCTTAGAATTGCTTTCTATTCTAGGTCTCTTGTGGTTCCAGATGAATTTTTTGATGATTTTTTCTAGCTCTGTGAAGTATAGTGTTCGAATTTCAATTGGAATTGCACTGAATCTGTATAGTATTTGTGGGAGTATAGCCATTTTGACAATGTTGGTTCTCCCTAGCTAGGAATAAGGGATGTCTTTCCAGTTTCTGATATCCTTTTCTATCTTGTTTTTCAGAGTCTTATAGTTTTCAGAGTAGAGGTCTTTCACTTCCTTTGTTAGGTTGATTCCTAGATATTTCATTTTTCTGGGTGCTATTGTGAAAGGGATTGACTCCTAATTTCTCTTTCAGTGAGTCTGTTGTTTGTGTAGACAAAGGCTATTGATTTTTGAGCATTGACCTTGTATCCAGCAACACTACTAAATTTGGCAATTAAGTCTAGCAGTCTTTTGGTTGAGTTTTTAGGATCCTCTAGTTAGAGTCATATCATCAGCAAATAATGACAGCTTAACTTTTTTCTTTCCTATCTTTATTCCTTTTATATCTTTGTGTTGCCTGATTGCTACAGCTAATGTTTCCAGTACTATATTGAATAAGAGTGGTGACAGTGGGCATCCTTGTCTTATTCCTGATCTTAGTGTAAAAGGTTCCAGTTTTTGCCCATTAAGTATGATGCTGGCTGTTGGTTTCTCATATATAGCTTGTATTAATAAAATGGAGTGCTACTCTGCCATAAAGAACGACAAGATCGATTCATTTACATGCAAATGGATACACCTGGAGAACACGCTAATGAGTGAAATCAGTAGATCACAGATAGGCAAATACCTGATTTTCTCCTTGATATGAGCACCTGTAGATGCAAATGAGCTCTAGAAAGTATGATGGTCTTTGTAGAATGGGAAATTTCCATAGGAAACTTGGTGTGGGAATGTAATGAGGGAAGGAATAAATATGATTCTGAAAGAAAATAAAAGCATGTATATAGGGGGTGGGGAGGTGTAGGTGGGTGGGATATGGGTAAAAATGAAAATTGACTTGTGTCATATATTGGTACAAATTACCCAATGTTACATGTGATTGTGAGATGTATGTAAATTGTACCAATAAAGAATTCAATTAAAAAATTGAGATAAAGTCCATCTATTCCAATTCTCTGAACCGTTTTTTTTTTTTATCATGAATGAGTTTTGGATTTTGTCAAGTGCTTTTTCTGCATCTACTGAGATGATCATATGGTTTTTGTCCTTGAGTGTGTTAATATAGTGTATTATGTTTATTGATTTACATATGTTGAACCAGCCTTGCATCCCTGGGATAAATCCGACTTGATCGGGGTATATGATTTTCTTGATAACTCTGTATTCTGTTTGACAGTATGTTATTGAGGCTTTCTGCACCAATGTTCATTAGAGAGATTGGCCTGTAGTTTTCTTTTTTGGTTGGATCTTTTTCTGCCTTTGGAATTAGGGTTATAGTTGCTTCAAGGAATGATTTGGGGAGTATTGCTTCCCTTTTGATTTTATTAAAAAGATTGAGAAATACTGGCATTAACTCTTCTTTAAAAGTTTTGTAGAATTCAGCAGTGAAGCCGTCAGGACCAGAGCTTTTCTTTATTGGTAGGTTATTACATTTTCAATTTCCCAGATTGATATTGGGTTGTTTAACACATTTTTGTTTTTTTTTGAGGCAGGGTCTCGCTTTGCAGTTCAGGCTGGCCCTCATCTCACTATGTAGCCCAGGCAAGCCTTGAACTCAGCAATCCTCCTGCCTCTGCCTCCCAAGTGCTGGGATTACAGGTATGAGCCACCACGCCCAGCACTGTGGTATGTGGTATTGATTGCTGTTGGTGTGAGTCTCCACGCCCAGCATTGTATGTGGTTCCTGGGATCGAACTCAGGGCCTTGTGCTTGCAAGGCAGGTGCTGGAACCACTGAGCTAAATCTCCAGCCCTTGTTTAACATTTTTATATCCTCTTCGTTCAGCTTTGGGAGTTCATATGTGTCCAGGAATCTATCCATTTCTTCTAGATTTTCCATCTTTTTGGAGTACAAATTTTCAAAATACATGTTTATTATCCTTTGGACTTCCACTGGATCTGTGGTGATTTCCCCCTTCTCATTCCTAGTAGCAGGATTTGAGCCTTTTCCTTCCTTTGTTTGATAAGGTTGGCTAAGGGTCTGTCGATTTTATTTATCCTTTCAAAGAACCAACTCTTCAATTCATTAATTCTTTTTTTTTTTTTTTGAGACAGGGTCTCACTTTGTAGTTCAGGCTGGCCCTCAGCTCACTATGTAGCCCAGGCAAGCCTCAAACTCAGCAATTATCCTGCCTCTGTCTCCCAAGTTCTGGGGTTATAGGCATGAACCACCATGCCCAGCACTGTGGTATGTAGTATTGACTGCTGGTGGGCGTGAGTCACCATGCCTAGCATTGTATGTGGTTACTGGGATCAAACTCAGGACCTTGCACTTGCAAGGCAGGTGCTGGAATCACTGAGCTAAATCTCCAGTCCAATCCATTAATTCTTTGTATTGTTCTCTTTGTCTCCATTGCATTAAGTTCTGTTCTGATCCTTATAATTTCCTCCCTAGTATGAGCTTTGGGTTTGTCTTGCTCTTCCTTTTCTAATTGCTTGAGGTTCATCATTAGATTGTTTATTTCAGTTTGCTCTACTTTCTGAGTGCAGGCATTCAATGCTATAAATTTCCCTTGTAGAACTGCTTTCATTGCATCCCATAAGTTCCTATATGTTGTGCTGGGGTTGTCATTTAGTTGTAGAAACTGTTTAACTTCTTTAATTTCTTTTGTGGCCCATTGGTTGGTCAACAGAGTGTTGTTCAATTTCCATGTGTTTGTGAGGATTCTGGAATTTCTTTTGCTTTCAGCTCCAGTTTCAAGGCACTATGATCTGATAGTATGCAGTGGATAACTTCAATTCCTTTGCATTTACTTAAGCCTGTTCTATGGCCTAGGATAATGAGTACATGTTTTGAATAGTTCTATCTAGGTGAATTTTATTTTCTCAGCATATTTGGTGACCTTTTTATTTTCCAAAATGCTTTTTGTTTTGTGTGACCATACATATATTTTTTTCAATTTATTTTGGATGTACTCATAACATTGCTGTGTTAAACTCAGATTTTGTTACTCTTCTGAAATTCTTCTATCCATTAGTTTTTTAAACTGGAGAGTTTACTACGATTAGCGATACATTTGGACATAATGTTTGTTCAGTTGAAACTCCAGCAGAAAACATGTGACATAATCTGCATAAGGCCAGTTTACAAATGTGTGGTTTACCTTTTCAAAAGGGAAGCAGCTCACAGTTCCTAACAGTATTCTCCATTTCTACCAGAAAAGATTAAGGGATAAGAAATAGCAGCAGGTGGTTTCTTGTGAGAGATAAGACTATCCTTAGAGGATGATCTGACAGCACTTCAGTCCCTCTGTCTGATGCAATGGTGCCATGATGATGCTGGATAAATGAATCCATTTCATTCTCTTACCTTCTGATTTTCTGTTGTTACTCTTTGTTGGTTGAATCCAAATAGCAGCATGAGTATGGTAGAATTTCTGAATTTTTCCAGATATCAGTCTCTGTGGGCACAGGGCCTAGAAAAATGTGGAGAGGGAGAGAGAGTAAAGCTAGAAAGGCAATCAAAGATATCACACACACACTTGTACTCTATTAATTTAGGGTTTCTATTTACCCTACTTATAAAATTTGCTTTATAAAGGTACATTTGAAATGCAATAAACACATAAAATGCACAATATGATAAATTTGATATGTGTGCATATCCACACAACCATCTCCATAATCAAATAATATGTTCATGAACGCTAAAATATTCCTTACCCTAGGTAATCCTCATTTTCATCATTTATGTCCAGGCAACTACTGACTGGTTTGTATTCACAAAAGCTAAGTCTTTTGCTTTGCTTCTTTTTTTCAAAGTTGTTTTAGTTATTCCTTGCTTTTAAGATTTGTTGGGTGGGAATAGAGTAGTCCTCAGTCTACCCCTTTCTGAGTAGTTTGTGAAATGCAACATTATTTTTTCACTTTCTGTGTTGGTTGCTGCTAAGACATTACTGTTTCTGGCCCCATATGAGCCCTAATGTGTTCTTTTGATCATTCTCGATGGCCTTGTTATGATTTTGATAGAAAGTATCACCCCTCAATAAAATGTCCTCTAATGGTCTCATGTGTTCAGAGGAGCGGCTTTTGGAAGGTAATAGGATCAAAGGAATACTATACTGACTGGTGGATTAATTCACTGATGAATTCATAGCTAAAGGTGCTATTAGGAAGTGGGGCCTGGTTGGAAAAGGTGGGTCACTGTAGGCTTGACCTGAATAGCTATATTCTTGTCCCTGACTCCTCTATTCTCTGCTTCCTGGCTGTCATGGGTTGCGCAGTTTTCCTCTGTTTTCCCCATCCACCATGTTTTTCCTTGGAGCTATCTAACCATGGACTCAACCCTCTGAAACCACAATCCTAACAGATCTCTCTTCCTTTCAGTTGTGAGTACTGGATATTTTGACCCAGAAACAAGAAAGTGATGAATATAGTTCTTTTGTTGGCCTCAACTAGTTTTCTCACATACATGGATTGTTCTGTATTTTCTTGAATACTTTCTGGTATTCTATATACTCATTTTAAGCAATGTTCTCAACCATAGCTTACATAGAGTCTGAATAACATTTGATTTAAAGTAAAAACAATATAACTTTATTTCCAGTTAATGTCTTACAAAATGCTTTAGAAATTGGAATTGGGATGTGATTTTAGTCCTGAGGGTTTCTAATGGATCCAATGCAATAATTATCCAGTATCTTGAGTCAGTCTGGTTAGTGATAAATATTTTTTTTGTAATGGAATTCTTGAATTTCACTCAGGTCAATCCTGCTTTATGTCCAACTTTAGAAAGTCAAGTTAATCATACTAATACTACTAGAGTTCTTGTATTTTTTCTGAAAAATTGCTTAGAGAAAGATCAGTTCCCTTTTGATTGGCAGCGAGAAACAATGCTTTCTCCTTCTGTCTGATGTCTCCTTTGGCTTATTATCTTAAATTGGGTATAATAAACTCCCCAGGATGATTTTTCTTGAGTGTTAACTGTCCTTGTATTGGCTGATTACACTAATTGACCATTTTACCACTCCTTTCTGGTTTGTAAGGCTAGAATTCCATGGTATGAAAGAATATGGCAATCTTGGCTTGAAGAGAATTTCTTCTCTTGATACTGAAGTAGTATGTAAACAAAATTGCCAGAAATTTTCAGTTTTTCATTTTGTCTTCATTCCTCTTAATTTCTTTTATTAAAGTACACTGATAATCAATGTTTTACTGCCTATTAAATTCTTCACTTTCTGAATTGTAACATTATTGACATAGTTACTTGCTTTATGTTTTCAGAAGTGCTTTGAGTAGATGAGTTTCCTTTTGAAAATCTTGTTTAATACCTGCTATTTAGAGTGCCATAGATTTTTCTATATCACTTACAAATTTTATTGATTTGAAATTTATTTAGCTTCTGAGAACTTATATCAATCTTTGATGGAATAAACAGAATTTTTCACTTTTTACTTTGTTAATTGACGTGTCTATTTAAATATGAAAATTTCATGGTTTAAAATCAGTAGAGTTCAGTTGAGAATAGGACTTTGACATATATTTCCCCTCTCTCTGTTCCTTTTTTGGAAGACTGTTTCACTTAAGCATGATAGAAGTCAATGTTTAGGGTACAGACTTTTTTTTTTTTTTTTGAGACAGGGTCTTGCTTTGTAGTTCAGGCTGGCCCTGAGCTCACTATGTAGCACAGGCAAGTCTCAAACTCAGCAATCTTCCTTCCTCTGCCTCCCGAGTGCTGGGATTACAGGTGTGAGCCACCATGCCCAGCCATAAAATATTTTAATCCTATTATTCCAAGATTCATTGATAGAAGAATATAACAGGAGTCACTTCTGGTCTTACTGGACAGTCTTTCTTTGCAAGTAGCCAGTAAGCACTATAAGGCTGAGAGGAAAAAAGTAAGGTAAAAACATATAGAATAACTTTAAAAAGTCTTATGCATAAAGAAGTAGTTACACAATTATTGTATCTAAATTTTAACATTAGAGGTAGTTTATAGAAAAGTGATCACTGTCCAGAAATATTCATACTAAAGAAAGCACTTATATATTTAGTCCCTGTCCAATTATTTTTCCTGGCTTACCAGAACTTTCCTGTTCAGTCTTTCAGTGACTATCAAATAATAATAAAAGCCTAAAAATATGATACAATATGATACTTATATGATACAAGCCACTTGCAAAGAAAATCACATTTCAAAAGTTGGAGAACTTTGTGAAATCTGTTGATGAAGTGCACAAATTACATTTCCAGCCATTATTCAATGGATAAAGATTTGTCAGTTTGTTTAACTCCTGGAGAAGAAAAACCAAGGAGGAGGAAGAGGATGAGTAGAGTGTAAATATCAGAGTTTAGTGAGAACTTTGGGAAAATGCAAAAGAAATTACCAATATTTTCTAACCAACATTACTGCTCTCCAGAAGCAAAACATGAAATCCTTAATATATTATACTCTCTCAGTTTTGTAGGGAAAGTTAAAACAACAACAAAAATACAAAATTAATGCTTGACTCATTTTTCATTCTAAAAATACTACATTGAATGTATTATTACTTCTAAATACAGTTGCATTTGCTTTCATAATATTTAATTTTTAAAATAATTTAAGGAAATTATGATACAAGTTTATGGTTTCATTTTTAATTGAACTTCCATAAGGGTATTTTTTTTTTTTTTTTTTTTTTTTTTTTTTTTTTTTTTTTTTTTTTTTTTTTTTTTT
>PVIC010010106.1:0-44115 GCA_004025085.1 Thryonomys swinderianus
AGAAAGAAAGAGAAAGAAAGTTACAGATGGGATTAAGGCTTCATCAGCTGGCTGTAAAAGAGAATAGCAGGGACACTCCAGGTGAATGCAGCACAGGGAGAGAGCAAGGCAGGAGGAGAGAGCCAAAGGGAAGGTAAACAGGTAACCATCACTGATACAACACTGGGGGCTGTGCAGATGGGCAAAGGGTGCCAAGCACCAAGAAATGCAGGCATCACTAGACACTGGAGAGGTGAGGAGACAGGTTCTCCCACAGTGTTATGAAACAGGCTCGGCCATGCTGATACCTTGATTGTCACTCCAGTGAGACCTGGGCCAGATTTCTAACCTACAGAACTGCAAGTATCTGTGCTGTTTTAAGTAAGTACCAGGGAAACTTAGAGTGGCATGTACTCTTGACAGTTTGAGTAGCTTCACAACATGTGGCTATATTTGTAAAATAACTGAGAAATGACATTCAAATCATCAGATTTTACATTAAGACACTAATAACTTCAATAACATTAACTGAGCACTAATTTTTCATTACTATTAACATTATTATTTGGGGTTTTTAAGACAAAGTCACACTACATTTAGTTCAGGTCATCCTTAACTTACTATGTAGCCCACGCTGGCTTTGGATTCTTAGCTATCCTGCCTCAGCTTCCAAAAAGCGGGATTACAGGCACATGCCCCTACTCCTAATTTTTGTTGATGTACAATAACCACAAGTGAGTATAGCTAAATGCCACCCTCCTTACATCATAGAAACAATGATAGGATTCATTTTTAGTTAGCAACTAGTTATGCCTAAATTAGAATCTATTATCATAACAGCCATTATTCAAAAGTAAACTGTAAGACATTACCTTCTCTGCAGTTTGAAAATACTGCTTTACAAGGTCTTCTACCCTAAGAGTTGTTCCTTCGGAAGGTTTTGTGATAAGCTTCCCAAAGTTGATCTCTTCTCCTAGAAAAAACAAAAAGTTTATTAAAGAAAACGCAGCAGCTTCTATTATGTTAAAGCAGCCAAGCTAACTGGCATCTGCTGTCCCTGATGAATAGTAATCTACCAACCACCGGGCTGCTCAACAGGGTTCTTTCAGGCATCTTCGCTAAGAGATGTTCTCTCTTGCTGTCAGTCCTGCCCTTCCACACTCAGGGAGTATGTCTCTGGCGGCAGTTTTCACAAGGTGGTCACTAGACCTCTGAGGATCCCCAGGGCCTGTTCAGGGAATGTGCCTATGGTGGGTTAATTAATGGTTATCTTGAGAGGGCATGAACTGAATCAGGGTAACTCTGGGTGTGGAAGATTTATGTGATGATTATTGCTGGGATGGCATAAAAGGAGACAGGAGGGAAAGACTTCATGCTGTTATTTTCCAGGAGGAGCTTGCCGAGGCTGCTTTTCCTGATACAAACTTGGCTGTCCTCACGGTCGCAGGAGGAGCTTGGGTTCTCACTGTGGCCAGGGATGACTGCTGAGCTCACAGGGGAGCTCTGGTCTTGTCCTTGAGCACTGCTTCTTGGCTGCAGTGCAACTCCCTCAGCCTGGCAGCACAGACCTTTTATCCAGCCAGTACAGACTCTCCAGCCTCCACCACTGGCCTTTGAGCTTCCCAGTGCAGACCCTCCGTACAAACTTGCACGAGATATCGCTGAGGGCTCAAGGCCTCCAGCTGGACTTCTGCGGAACATGGCAATGGAAGCCAGGCCCTCAACTGAACTCTTCAGGTCCCTAGTGTATGGACAGATCTCTTGCACTCATCTCCCTTGGACTTTTGGGTGATATTATAAAATAATCCTATAAATTATGTCTCCTGTATTAAATCTATTCCATTGCAAACCACTAAATTAAACATTTAATACAATACCATATCAAAAAAACTTTCATGATACTACTAAGATGATTTTGCCTTCTTTGTTGTACGCATATTCGCACTAGTGATACAAAAGCAACTGCAGGTAAAACTGCTGGTGCCTTGGGTTAAGTCAAGGTGGAGGCACAGAGTTTTACAGAAGTCACCACCATGTAGTCACAGTTCAAAACTATCAACAAGCTAATTTACTTAAGAATGTCCCCAAAGAAGCTACAGATAGTATATTAGACCTGTCATTTAGATCTCAGTACTGGAGCACATATTTTTTCAGCATTTCATGAGACAAAAGAAATATACCTGAAGCATTTTGCTGCATTCCTAAATGGATCATTATCCCCTCACAAGCCAGCAGCAATGGAACATAAAGAATACCACACCAGGGCCGGAGGGTTCGCTCAGTGGTTCCAGCACCTGCCTCGCAAGGGCAAGGACCTGAGTTCGATCCTGGAAACCACATATAATGCTGGGCATGGAGACTCACGCCCACCAACAATCAACACCGCATACCACAGTGCCGGGCGTGGTGGCTCACACCTATAATCCCAGCACTCAGGAGGCAGAGACAGGAGGATTGCTGAGTTCGCGGCGGCTTGCCTGGGCACCATAGTGAGCTCAGGGCCAGCCTGAACTACAAAGCGAGACCCTGTCTCAAAAAAAAAAGAATACCACATCAGAGAAACTCAGGAAATGTCAGATCTAGGATTTGCTCTGCTGAGATTCTTTGGGTGGTAAATGGAAGTGGTTAGCAGGTAGGGCAATCTGGTAATAAAAATACAATGAGGAAAACTGATGGTAAATAAAAGGAAACAAAGCTTGTGCATATAGGGCTGTGGGACTGTGGGTGGGTAGGGGAAGGAGAAAAATGAGAATTAAGTCATGTCATATACTGGTACAAGTTCTCAATGTTGAGCATAATTGTGATGTGTTTATATAATGTACCAATAAAGTTTCAAATAGAAAAGAAATACAATGAGGAAGCTGGCCATGGTAGCACACTCCTGTAATCCCAGCACTCGGGAGGCTGAGTCAGGAGGATCACTGTGATTTTGAGGCCAGCCTACAGTAGTGAGACTTTGTCCTTAAAAAGCAAACAGAAAGTACAATGATGAAAACAACACAAGGTGGCAAGTGGAAAAGATAAAATAACGAGAAGAAAGCAATTAATTCCTGTCCAAGAAGGCTGAATATCAATCATATGCAGATATCAAATAGAGCCATCAGTTAAATCAAGAATTCCACATAACGACTAAGATTCACTATGCAAATGGGAAAAACATTTCCAGCAGGAAAAGAACACAGAAAGGCCTAGAAGGTAAAGAGGCACAAAGTTCAGTGTCTCTTGCCAAATGAACAAAACTCTTATGTGAATTTCAAGCAGAATATTACTTCATAAATATGATTAGTACTTTTTCACTTTGCCAGACGCTACATCAAGACCATTGACACACAGTACACCAGGCTAAGCCTCACAACAATCCTGAATCCAGCAGTTATTCTTTTTATTTTATAAATGATAATGCTAATAGCAGAGGTAATTAATGTACACAAGGTTATACACGCAGTTAAGTGTCAGAGTTGGCCAAAACAACAGAAAATGCTTCCAGTAAGACATACAAAAGTGACAGTTTCCAATGAGCAGCGTAAGTTAAAACAAAAAATGAATTACTAGAAGGAAACTCACTAGCAACAAAACTAAAGAATGCAGTATTTACTGTAGTTTTCTTTTTCATTGGTACCAGGGATTGAATTTAAGAGCCCAAACCTGCTAGAGAAGCACTGAGCCAATGACATCTATCCTTGTATTTATTATTTTCTTTCATTTTTTGAAACAGAGTTTTGCTATGTTGTTCCAACTAGCCTACAACTTGCAATCCTCCTGATTCAGAATACTGAGTATAGCTGTCTTAGGAATACTCTACTCACAGTGTCTACTCACAATGTTTCAAGGAATTGAAATGGGTACACAATGAAAGAAAACCATTAGCAAGAAACAAATAATTAAATCTGAGCTAGTAAAACTAGTGTGACTTACTTGTAAACAACAGCCATATGTTTCTATGGAAATTCTCATTTAATAGCCTAAGTACAAGAGCCTCTATAGGTAATATAATTGATATTTCTTAAGAAAAAAATAATCGCTATTTCATTCAATGACCTTGTTTTATAAATGTTAAAAAAGGATATGGGCCGGAGGGTTAGTTCAGTGGTTCCGGCGCCTGCCTCGCAAGCGCAGGGTCCTAAGTTCGATCCCTGGTAACCACATACAATGCTGGGCGTGGAGACTCACGCCCACCAGCCAGCAATACCACATACCACAGTGCCGAGTGTGGTGGCTCATGCCTGTAATCCCAGCACTCGGGAGGCAGAGACAGGAGGATTGCTGAGTTCAGGGCTTGCCTGGGCTACATAGTGAGCTCAGAGCCAGCCTGAACTACAAAGCAAGACCCTGTCTCAAAAAAAAAAAAAATGTTAAAAAAGGATAATTAGTTCTTACAAAAGTTTTAATTGAAAATTAATTACCTGGATCATCAGAAATATCAAACTACAGAAAACTTACTTCAAAAGCCTTCCACTGTACATTCTCAAATTAAAATACTTAATCCAAAATTGAAGAGTATATTCTTTGAACATTAATGACATAGTAATTTTAGTTATTAGTCAACAGTACTGTTTTAAAAAACAATGTTTGCAGGCCAGGGATTTAGTTCAGTGGTTTTGGCAAGGTCCTGAGTTCAAGTTCGATCCCCGGCACCATACCACAATGCTGTGCATGGTGGCTCACACCTGTAATCCCAGCACTCGGAGGTAGAGGCAAGAGGATAGCTGCGAGTTCAAGGCTATCCTGGGCTACATAGTGAGTTCAAAGTGAGTCTAAACTACAAAGTGAGTATCAAAGAAAAAGAAAACAAACAAAAAAAACAAACCATGTTTGCAAAGAAAGGCTTCCATTTCTTCATTTATGTCCACACAAGTTTAAAAAATTACTGCTATCTAATTTCCAGAAGAAAAAAATTTAATTATTCCAACTATCATTTTTTGTCTATAATATACTGAAATATTTTAATATTTCTTTTACCAAAGACTGATTTATACAAACCATATAAGAGCAGTCATTACCTTATAAAAATCACTAGTTTACCTGATTTTTCCTTCTGTTCTCTATGCCTGAAAAAATGGATAATATCTTTTGGATTAGCTACCCGATCCACAAATTTCTGGCTGAAACGATGAATGTTGAAAGGTTCAAAGCCTCCACTATAGTCCACCTGCAAACATAGAATAGCCTATGAAGGTGAGGAAACAACAGTTTGCCTATTTTTGAAAAACACATTCATTCTTTGGTATTTTTATATTAAATACTTTTATACTTATAAATTAATTTTCTACTATATATTTTAAAGATTGTGATGATATAGTATCATTTATCCTGTTGAGGAAATAACTCTTGAAGTTTATAAACTTAAGCATAATATTTTGTTCAAAGTAATCAAGTCACAGCAAGAATTCCCAGAATATTAAAATGATTTCATGTCCTATGACAATGGCAAGTCTAGACACCTACCAGGAATATCCTCTGAAAAGGAGGTGGAGTGTCTAAACAAACTTCTAAATTTTCTAAAAACAACACCAGATTTAGACATACTGATTCACTGATGGATTGTCCCAAGGCTGTGTCTTCACGCCAGCCAAGCACAAGTGCGAGGAGAGTTCAGATAGGAAAGAATCAAGTCTGGAAATTAGGAACAATTACCTTTGAAAACACAGGATCTTGCTGGAACTAACAGTCTCACTCAAGGCAGGCACTTCCTAAACAAGTCCCTAGTGGAATACAGATTTTCCAAAGGGAAATGCCACCTCTCCTTCAAGGAGAGACAAGCGTTATCCTGCACTAGCTGATCTCAAGACATGCTCCGAGACCAGCATGGTATCAGCTTATGCAGAGGACTTGCTACCCTGACTCTCCCCCACACACACTCTGCATCACCCATGGTACCACTTGCTAAGTTCTCTCTCTCTGTCTATTCTATTCAGTTCTCTGACGGTTGCTTGTTACGTACTTTTCCTCATTTTTCCACTTCTTATGAGCTCAGCAAATTCGAAGATTTACTCAGGAAGATACTCCTAACATCTGTTCATGGATGGCTGAATTAGGGTCCTCTAGTTTTTTTTTTAATTGAATTCTTTATTGGTACAATTTATATACATCTCACAATCACACATAACATTGGGGAATTTGTACCAATATATGACACAAGTTAATTCTCATTTTTACCCATATCCCTACCCACCCACACCTCCCCACCCCCTATATACATGCTCTTTTATTTTCTTTCAGAATCTAGGGTCCTCTAGTTTTTACAAGCATTTTTGTAGGATTATTTACACAACAGACACCTGTTCTTTTGTTCCATGAATGAATCAATAATTCACTGTTTGGGAAAAGAATGCCAACTTGCAGGCGGGGGATTTAGCTCAAGTGGTACTGTGTCAACCTTGGATGCATAAGGGCCCAAGTTTGATCTCTGGTACCTCAAAAAAACAAAAAAGAATGCCAACTTGCTATCTAAGTTTGGTCAGTTCTAATAATATCAAGCAGACACAGGTAAGAAACATGGGATCTTTGCCTCATGAAGACCACATGGTTTCCCTAAAATAACCATCTTTGTATCACCCAGAACACGTTATAGCTGCCATGTTGTAAAAGATAAAATACTAAATGCTGAAACTACTGGGTCTCCAAAAGGTCCCTGACTACTGCAGCCTAGTTGTATTTGTAATGTATGCTCCCAAGAGAAAACAAAACCTCACTCATTAAGCAAACCGTATTGGGTGTCTTCAACATTCTAGGCATTTGACTAAGGGTTAGGGATATAACCATAAAAAGTACACAACACAGATTTTTCGAAAAACTCACAAGCTGACACAAAGACAAATGTAAATAAATAAATGGAAGCAGAGAGTGGACAGTGCAGTACAAGGTACATGCAAACAGAATGGCAAGACAGGCTTCTTCAGGAGGAATTTTAGGCAGCATCTGAGCCAACCTCAGACAGCTATGAACTGTCTGATATGTCTAAGACACTGTAAGCACTGGAAAGGAAGGGGGAGTAAAGATGAAGTTAGAGGCCTCAGGCAATCTATTACATATAATAAATTATTCAGAAAATGGAAGAACTAGGAATATAAAATCCTTATATTATTTATGTCTCCAGTGGTGACACTCTTGACAACTATAATCAACTGCCTTACTACTCTTCAAATAGTCCACATAAACTTTACATTACTCGATTTTGAAAATTAATAATTTTTATTTTACTCAAACAGGACTTACTCTCAGTCGTATAAGAGGCTTCTCTGGCTGCTGAGAATTTCCCAAACGTTCTCGTTCAGCATTTTCAAGCATTTCTTCAATCTCAAAAAGAAAAAAGCAAAGATAAAAACATATTAAATTTAGCTTACATTGGATGAATTGTAGTTTATATTCCTACTCTAGGGGTTTTCCTGAACTACATGATCATCTTTATTTCCTAGGTAATTTACTTCTTTTTAAATTACCTTCTTGTAATACTCCCACTCGTAATGTTTTTCCTTTGTTCTTAACAGTTTTTCTATCTCTAAAGTGATTCTTTTACAAGGAAACTAAAAACATTCTTTCTTCTCCAATTTTCTCTTCAGATTTCAATAGGACTTCCCTTAAAGGCAAATAAATCTAATTTTTCAGTCATTTCATACAGACTATATAAGAATCTATAAAAAACATCTTACAGGGCCGGAAATTTAGCTCAGTGGTTCCAGTGCCTGCCTCGCAAGCACAAGGTCCTGAGTTTGATCCCAATAACCACATACAGTGCTGGGTGTGGAGACTCACGCCCACCAGCAATCAATACCACATACCACAGTGCCAGGCGTGGTGGCTCACACCTGTAATCCCAGCACTCAGGAGGCAGAGGCAGGAGGATTGCTGAGTTCCAGGCTTGCCTGGGCTACATAGTGAGCTCAGGGCCAAACTGAACTCTAAAGTGAGACCCTGTCTCAAAAAAAAAAAAAAAAAAAATCTTACATTATTTATTTTGGAAGAGTTCAAACTAAAAGAAAACATGACAAATGTTTTTAAATATATGATGCTGTCTCATGCTACAGCTGAATATGATTATGAAATCATGGACTTGGAAGAGATCTAAAGAAAAAAAATTACTATCTTGTTCCTAAGGTCAAAACTAAATTATAAACAGGCAGATTTTAATCCTAGCACAACTTTTAACAGCGAGAGTTGTTCACCTGAAGATGTAATCATTACACATGAACCTATTGTGAGAAAGATTCTGTCTAGTATACTGCCTCCTTGTAATTGAGTTCTCTCGGGAAGGATAACAGAACCAGTGTTTCTGACCTCAAATTTCTCCAAGTATAAGATTTTATAATCTTCTCTTTTCAACTATCTACACAGCTCAACAGAACTTTCAGTGATGATGTTTTCTATCTACCATATTCAGCATAGTTGCCATGAACCCTAAGTGGATGGATACAGAGCAGTGAAAATGTGGTTAGCATAGGAAGGAAGTGGATTTTTAATTTAACTGTAATTAATTACATGTAAGTAGTGAAATGTGTTAATGACTACCATACCAGACAATGGTATAAGACTAAGATTTCCTAATTCACTGATGCTGAACCTTTTAGAGCTTTCAATGATACAAACAGCCCATAGTAGCACACGTGCTGTAGGCATACAACCATATGTCAATTCTTTCAATCCAACAAGCATTTATAAAGTACCTGTTAGACAGGTAATAAGTAGGTCAAAGGTTAAGACAGAAAAACTATGATAGGGACCTGTCCTCACATACATATAAACAATATATAACAAAATCAACAATAGAAATACAATATAGAACAGAGCTAATGAAATTTATGTGCATGCCCGTGTGTTTAAAAGAACCCTTACTACTTTTGCTATTGCTAGCATCCATTCTCTGTAATTACATGACCATTCTAAGTCCAAGAGATTTAGGTGGAAGCCACTCAAGAGACTTCAATCAGTGATGATTCTGACCCCAAGGGGACACCTGACAAAGTTTGTCATGAATGGAGGAAAAGGCAACTGCTGGCATCTAACAAGCAGAGGTCAGGGAAGATACTGCTAAACATCTTACACTCTATAGAATGGCCTCCCACAACAAAAAAATTAACTCTTATAGTGTCAACTGAGACAAGGTCGAGAAACTCTGGGGGACTCAGGAAGGGAATATAGACAGGTCTGGATACCATCAGCACAGAATGAGTCTATGCTTTTTCCATCTGCCTGACTTCAGGGACTGGGTTTTGAGATGCACACATGACCTCAGCCCAATAAAACTCAACATTTAAGATTAATTTTGTATCAAGATAAGCAAAACTTCTGGATAACAAAATGTTGTTAGTTTACTGGTCACAATACAAGAATATCTTCCTTATAGTGACGTTTAACAAAGAAACTACCAGGATGAGTGGCAAGAGAACTAGACACAAAAACAGAGAGAAATTCATGACCCTCATTTAAGCTTCACTCCTGGAGTCAGTCACCTCCAATCAGCAAGCTCCTAAAACATCTTAGTTATGTAAGCTGCACATTGTACATAAAGCATGCCACTTGCCACATTACATTATCTAAGGTTCAGCTCCTTATAGCTGAAATGTGAATGGTAGTTCACTGGTAGAGCTGTGGCCCAGCATGTGCAAGTCCTGATACCCTGAGTTCTATCTCTGGAGCTGTAAAACAAGGCAAATGTGGATGGTAGAATTTACCTACGTATAACACTACTGAAGAGATTAAATGCAAAGTGCTTTTGATTACACACAGTATATAAGCAGTTACAATTACTACCATCATTATTGCCTTATATGGGTTTTATGAGAATAAAATATAATGCAAAAAAGCTAAAACAGATTCAGTAAGAACTGAATTAATGTCAGTAATTAACAATATTACGGTATTAAACTATGTACTAATAAAAGCATTCATCAAATTCAGTAGGGACACCTGAGTTTCTACAGAGGTTCAGGGGTGGCAATCTACATGGAGAGGTATAGGACTTAGACTAAAGGTACAATGTGCAAAGCACTTATTTTCAAGATTTTATTTAAGAGAGCTTTCAGGGTAAAAGGGATGCTATAATAATAATGTCATAATATCCTCCCAACTCCAATCAAAATCATTCTGTTTTTTGTAAATAAAATGAAATGATTACCAAATCAGGATAATGAAGAAAACATTGTGCTATGTTTTTTAAAAGAAGGGACTTGATAGAGAAGTTTTTTCCTATATTCAGCATTTGTCTTTAAAATGAATGTAAAAGAAGAAAAAGTTTCTGACACTCATTTTCTGAACAACAGGTACCTTACTGTTCATTTCACAAGAACATAGTAAACACAATAAAGGCTTTCCTAAGTAATTTCTTGGCTCATGTATACCCCACTGACTTTGTATCAAAGATTCACCTTCTCCAGACAGAAGCTTTGTATGGCTTGGGTGACTCTGGGATTATCCGGGTTGAAAATGTTTGGGTGATTAGCCAGAACAATGTCTTCCATAAAAAACTGTCGCACTGTTTGAAGAGGGATTTTCTGCATATTCATCTTCCTCCCTTTAACATGCAGCAAACCAACATGTCTACAATGGGAAAGAATTGAAAGCTTAGTGGCGACATAAATTTCCTCAGGAAATGTACATATAAAAGCTGTTATACTTCTAAATTTAGTTCCTACAAGATATTTCCTTACAAAAGCATATCCTTGAAAATAAGTGTTTTCAGCAGTTTTATCTTAATGTTATTATAGAAGAACATTGTTCTTCCTCAGAATAAAACCCATTCACCCACTGTTTTTGCATCTAAACAAATGCAGTATTTAATGGGAAGTAGACCTAACAGACAGAATAAGATGTTATCAGAACTGTCATAAAATTAATTTGCAGCAGACCCACAGATCCTAACAATCACACATCTGACAAACATATTCTTACAACTACTTTTTTTTCCTTTTTTTCACTAGGTATAAAAATTGAGTTTAAAAATGAGAATCGGGCCAGAGATTTAGCTCAGTGGTTCCAGCGCCTGCCTTGCAAGTGCAAGGTCCTGAGTTCGATCCCGGTAACCACGTACAATGCTGGGCGTGGTGACTCACACCCACCAGCAATCAATACTACATACCACAGTGCCGGGCGTGTAATCCCAGCACTGGGGAGGCAGAGACAGGAGGACTGCTGAGTTTGAGGCTTGCCTGAGCTACATAGTGAGCTCAGGGCCAACCTGAACTACAAAGCGAGACCCTGTCTCAAAAACAAAACAAAACAAAAGAATTAACTCATGTCATATACTGGTACAAATTCCCCAATGCTAAGTGTGATTGTGAGCTATATGTAAAATGTACCAAAAAAGAATTCAATTGAAAAAAAATTGAGTTTAATCACTATGAATCTCTTTTTAAAAAATGAATCATTTTTCCACAGAAAAGAAATTAGATACACTATGCCAGTGGATGAACCTAAGGCATGCATGCCACAGAGAGCTGTTTGTTATCACTGAAATCTCTAAAAGATTTGCCATCAGTATATTATTCTATTACACTTATAACAAAGGAAAACCAAAATTAAGCAGTTTTCAGGTATTTGGTTTATAATGGGATTTTTGTGCAATTTAGTAATCATCTATACAGCATCTAATCTGAAATTTAATAAATAAAAGCATTAGTCTTGAATCTGCCTAATGAGCATCAAAATCATTAACACCAGGGCTGGGGATTTAGCTCAAGTGGTACCGCACCAACCTTGGATGCACAAGGGCCTGAGTTCGACTCCCAGTACCACAAAAACAAAAAACAAAAAAATCATTAACACCAACTTGATGCTCTCTTGTTGAAAATGGCTTAACACCTAGTGAAACAATGTAGAATTACCACCCTTAATAAATTTGTTTACTTTGCCAGTATCTCAAACAGGGGTTTTTTAGCAGATTATTTCAGAAAGGAACTTTATTTGAATATATAACAATAACTCACTTCTTCACAGCCTCTCCTGGAGAAAGAGAAGTAACCACTGAGCTTCCAGGCTGTGATACATAAAAGAGCTGTTGTTCATTTTTGGTTGGAGCTATTTTACACTCATGCTCATGGCCCCAGATAACAAGATCAATGAAGTCATCCAAAAACTGTTCTGGAATGAAGTTAGTATTTCCATGTTTACTCCTACACCAAGATTTTTAAAAAATAAGAAAAATAATAATAACGTAAATTCACAGCAATACAGAAAAATGTATTAATAGGTCTATACAGATCTTTCTCCATTCACTAATGATATATCCTTCTTTGTATAAGACATAGGTCATGGGACTGGAAATGGAAAGATAATCAGTATATAATTCCTGACCACCAAGAGTTTACAGACAGGGCCAGAGGGTTAGTTCAGTGGTTCCGGCGCCTGCCTCGCAAGCGCAAGGTCCTGAGTTCGATCCCCGGTTACCACATATAATGCTGGCCATGGAGACTCACGCCCACCAACAATCAACACCGCATACCACAATGCTGGATGTGGTGGCTCACGCCTGTAATCCCAGCACTCGGGAGGCAGAGACAGGAGGATTGCTGAGTTCGCGGCGGCTTGCCTGGGCACCATAGTGAGCTCAGGGCCAGCCTGAACTACAAAGCGAGACCCTGTCTCAAAAGCAAAAAAAAAAAAAAGAGTTTACAGACATGCTCAAATAGGAATCCTAAGAAAGAATTTAAATTCAGAAATGACCACCAAAAGCTTTACCATAGAAAGACCTGCCTTTGGTCAAGTCAAAGAAGCATGAATTGTCAGTAAGTAAAAACTAAAAACTGCTCTCACTCTAAAACCCTCGAAAAGACAAAAAATGAAAGTGAGCTAAATCTAAGCTTTGCAGGTACAAAAAAATTTTTTAATGTGTCCAGTCACAAAATATATTTCTTTTAATTATACAAACATAATGGTAGTAAACATGTCAATTCAACAAGAATAAAGAATTTTCAGTATTAAATATAATATAAATAAATGATTTGCAAACTGTGGTTTATATTTGGGAAAGTTATCACCCAGTGAAAAAAGAAAAGTTTTCCTGTGAAGGTGTTCAAATATGTACTTCATCCTAGCATTCATCTGACGCAAGCCAACTTTCACTCATCCATCCAACCATTATTCGGTGAATGTCTACTATGTATCAAATGTCTTAAGCAAGTAATACAGCAGTGGACAAAGTCCTTGCTCCCTTTGGGGAATTATGCAACAGCACAATGTGTGTGTGTGTGTGTGTGTGTGTGTCTGTCTGTCTGTCTGTCTGTCTGTCTGTGTATGTAATAAAACTTGTTAGGAAATGATAGGTAATAAAGGAGAGCAACTAGGAAGGGGATGCTACTTTACATATAGTAGTCAGGATAGTCAGGAAAGGTCTCTCCAGGGAGTAACAAATGAGCAAAGATTTGCAGTGAGGGATCAGTATGCAACAGAAGAGAGTTCTCTGCATGGGAGAACAGATGACAAAGGTGCTGAAGTGGTGAAGTGGTTCATGGTCTGAAGATAGTCCGTGGGCTCAAGATGATCCATTGGCTCAAGAGTCATGGGCTTATCGAGATAGGTGAGGCTGAACACAGTAATGCAGAAAGCAGGAAATGAATTTGGGGCAGCAGCAGGCTTGGGTATCTTGGAATATTTTCATGTAGAAGACAAATATTGCAGGCATGAGACTTGTCTCCCCTGCTACAGACAAATAGGTAACTGTGAAATGCAACATGTCACTTTCCCTCCATGGAGCACTGACTCTTTACTGAAAAAAAACAGGGAAGATTATGCTAGTAGGAAGACTGATTTGTGACCTAGAAGATCAACATGCCTGTAAATCCAGCACTCTGGAAAACTGAGGCAAGAGGATGACAAGTTCAACTTGTAATCCAGCCTGGGCAACTTAATGACTTGGAAAGAACCTGTCTCAAAAATTAAAGATTAAAAAAAGAGCTGAGAATGTGCTATGAAAACCCTGGGTAATTCAAAGTATAAAATAAATATCCTTAAATCTATAATGACATAAATAAATGAAGGAGAAGGGACAACTTTTCCTTACAAAGAATTCCACTTACTAAATATAGAAAAATAAAGGAAATGATCACAAGTACTTTATACTGGAGAAGTCTCTAATACACTTTAATCAAATGATAAAGGTTAACCCACCAGCAGTGAGACACATCAAAATCACATGTTTACCTGTTCACCTTACTAACTGTTATGTCTTATATCTAGATATCCCCCCATAATCTCATGACCTCTTAGGTAAGCTTTGTAGAGTTGGCTGGTTCTAGAGTGGGGAATATTGATGTTAAGAATATGTGGTACTAAATTAGTCTACTGATTGGTTTAGCATAGTTCTGAGTGTCACTAATGAAATGGCTCACCATAGGTGTGGATGGTACCACCCAAAAGGCTTGTAGTATGGATGGGATAAAAGGGAAAAATGAAAGGTAAGCTGCTACTGCTGTTTGCTGCTTTCTTCCTGCCATGCTATGGACTGTTTCCTCTCTTCAATGACCCTATGTTACACACGTTACCTGCCTTGGAGTCAGCCATTTATGGGCTAAATCTCTTCAAACTGTCATCTTTGAAATAAACCTTTCCTTCTTTAACTTGTGAGTATCAGGTATTTTGTGCCAGTAATGACGAAAGTAACTACAGACACTAATGCTGCCTTTTACTTTTCTTTCTGGAATTTTTCAAATTACTTAGAAGTTCTCCTTCCAACTAATCCTTACTTTGGCCCAGTACAAAGTCATGCAAAACTGGGAAGCCCTCCACAAGAAAGAATAATTTACAAATATGTGAAGTTACAAGAAGATGACACACATAAAAACTCTTAGCATATTCTTGTTTTGCAACTCAAACTATTTACTCAAGAATGTACACAGGCAACACAAATATGCTTCCTGAAGTCCTTCTTTTACCCAGCATCTAACATACATCTGTACTCAATAAATGCAGAGTACTCTGTGTTCAGTACGTACATTCAATAAAGAAATTACACAATCAGTCCCCAAACCCACTGGATTCATCCTTGACAATTTCCCAGGTTTCTCTTCTCTATCAGTTTCACTCCTAACACTGTTGCCACCTTACATTTCCCCCTGCAGCAGTCATATAATAAATCTCAGGTTCGTCAATCTCTTTCTTTCAATTAACACTGGACCCTACCAACAGACTAAACATAACTACCAACAATGGTAAGTCCATCTAGATGTATTTACACGTTCTGGAAAGACCCTTCCACATACATGAGCCAGGAGAAATATGTAAGAAATGTTCTTAAATATCTAAGAAAGCAAAAAACTGGAAATAAAAACATTCACTGACAAGAGAAAAAAATTATAACTGCACATCAGTAAAAACTGAATTATATATCTAAGAACCAAAATGATAAATCTCAGTAACAATACTGAAAGTACGCTGCTTGTAAAACATACAGATGTTTTGTTATTCTAAAACTAAATTAAATCAATAGTGAATACATATATATAAAAATGTGTGTGTGTGATTAAACAATACTGAAAAACAATGAAATGAGTAATTCAAACCTGAGAATGATGCTCCCCGAGGTATGAGAAAGCAGATGAGTTCAAGCAAGAGGATGGGGAAAGAGCCTACCTTTTGCTCAATTTAGGAGTATTAGTTTTGTGATTATTTTTATTTTTCATCTATGTAACTATTCCTTTAAAGATATTAATATATACTGAAAACAATTTAAAAGTGAAATCACACAAGATAAAGCCAAGTTTTCCTAACCCTACACTGACAATTTGAAGGAATAAGAGCATTTTACTACAGTACTTAAAACGGATCTAAGGAACCTGTTATTGACCCAAAGGTTTTCAATACCTTTACCTGTTCTGATGAATCACAAATAAATTAAACCAAGAGTTCTCATCTTCTTTTGGTCTCAACATTGTTACTTTTTTATTGACAAGCATTCGATAGAGCCTTTCATCTGGAATGGATCCTGAAAGGGACAAAACATTATTTTATAATTGTCTTCTTACTTTGGTTAAAACAACTTTTCACCTCTAAATTATGTGCTTCTCAAAATATTTTTCTTACTGTTTAAAAATTAACTTCAGTTCTGGAATCATTTATAGGTAATGTTATTCATAAATCTATGTTCTATGTTCTAAAGCAACAGTGGGTTGCACTCTAGAAACATCTTCCTTTTTAGGCATCCTACCTTTAAACTCAGGAACATGGTGAAATAAAAAGCAAATTTTCTATGTTTAAATTTTTATTAAAACTTCTAGTTTTTAACTATCCCTTTATTAAACATTACAAATTCAGGGCCGGAGATTTAGCTCAGTGGTTCCAGCATCTGCCTAACAAGAGGAAGATCCCTGGTTTGATCCAGGTAACCACATACAATACTGGGTGTGGTGACTCACACCCACCAGCAATCAGTACCACATACCACAACACAGGTGCGGCATGGTAGCTCACACCTATCATCCCAGCACTCGGGAAGCAGAGGCAGGAGGATTTCTAAGTTCAAGCTTTGCCTGGGCTACAAAGTGAGCTCAGGGCCAGACTGAACTACAAAGCTAGACCTTGTCTCAAAAAAAAAAAAAAAAAATTACAAGTTGATATATTTTTGACCAAAGATATGAATTATAACTTGTACAGGTATACATATTAAAAGAGACAATAAATGTATTTTAAAGCACATTATTATGTATGCTGTTTTTAAATAAAAACATTTTGCTTTTTAAAAATTCATTTACTCTCAATACTTCTCGTATCCACCAGTTTGCCTCAGTCCGTAGAAACTAACAAAGACAAGTAAACTAAAATAAACAATAAATTCTCAGCATTATAAAAGGAGAAAAGGCCAGGTGTCCAATCATGCAGGATTGGAGAGGGTACAGATAAGGTTACTATTTTATAAAGTGAGGGACATCCCAGAAGGAAAGCAATGTTGAAGTTGATTGTGGAGCACAGTTGAAGTGGGATGGAGATCATGTAACTGGAGACACAGGAAAAGCACAAATGCCTGGGACATCAGAGGTTGACCTACATAGGTGTTGAAGCACTATCATGGCGTGGGGTGAAGAGTTAAAGGGAAAGGGTAAGGCAGTTTAAGTAGTTGGCATAAGCTTTGAAAAGGAGAGTATCTGGGTGGCATGAAAGGAGAATGGTAGGGAACAAAAACAGTGACCTTCACTCTTGTCTCAGAGCCCCTCGGTAAGAGATCTACAGGGACACAGGAATCACAGAAGGCCATCTGGTCAGTGCCCTGAGGGCAGCCGGAGGAAGGGAAGGAACTTATTGCTTAACAAGAGCTCTTAAATTTAGTGTTTATAGTGAAGGGGAGGTGTTTGGGATAGAGACAGACCCCTTAAAGAAGGCAGACCAGGAGAGGAGAGGAAACTAAGAGAAAATGGATAAAAGTCTGTGATGGCAACTGAGCCATATAATGGGATCTGTCCTTAATCTGAACTGAGGAGAAACCATTTTTTTGGAGAGATGATTCCCAACACTGCAATGATTGAAACTATTAATAGTGGTTTTTTTAAGTGTTCTTCCTCTATCACTTGCAGAAACAGACAAAAAGATACAATAAATGGACTTGAAATACATTATTTCTAAACCCCAAACTAAGAAGGAAAGTGGCATAGGAGAGTGACGAGATAATTGAAAAAGTATGTCATGTGCATGTATGAATCTGCCAAAATTAAATCCATTGATCTGTACAATTAATACACACTAACAAAAATGTAGGAAAATAAATACACAATACATCATTTCTAGCCTTAAGAATACTTGAGATAAAAGTTTTTAGTCTTTTATTTACATGGAATTAAACCTAGCTAATGTTTTTTTTTGGAGACAGGGTCTCACTTTGTAGTCCAGGCTGGCCCTGAGCTCACTACGTAGCCCAGGCAAGCCTCGAACTCAGCAATCCTTCTGTCTCTGCCTCCCAAGTGCTGGGATTACAGGCGTGAGCCACCATGCCTGGCACTGTGGTATGTGGTATTGATGGCTGGTGGACATGAGTCACCATGCCCTAGCTAATAAGTTTTTACCTTCTGAACAACAAATAAACTGAAGATAGTGGGGCTAATACAGGACATTTCTGATCATTAGAGATGGATAACTCTAGACTATCATGGCCCAACCATACATAATGTGCATTACTAATGCATGTCAATATGTCTTTTTTTTTTTTTTGAGACAGGGTCTTGCTTGGTAGTTCATGCTGGCCCTGAGCTTACTATGTAGGAAAAGGCTAGCCTCAAACTCACAGCAATCCTCCTGGCTTTGCCTCCCGAGTGCTGGGATTACAGACATGAGCCACCACTCCTGGGATTGTGGTATGTGGTTATGAGTGCTGGGCTTACAGGCTTGAGTCCCCATGTCTGGCATTGTGGCTTGTGGTTACTGGGGATGGAACTCAGGACCTTGTGCTTGCCAGGCAGACACCAGAACCACTAAGCTAAATTACCAGCCCCAAATTTATTTTAAATTGTAGCCACATTAACACAAATAGAAGGCCAAATCTAACTAACCTACTTAATATATTAATGATATTTTAGATATTTTAAATCTTTCCTTTAGTTCTTGAAATCTGGTGTGCACTTCACAGGTCAAGTACAATGCAACTGTCTAACCGCACTCCCAAGCGCTCCGCGTGTATCTGAGGTTAGTGGTTACTGTACTACACAGCAACACATCAGAGCTCTCCAAGACTTCCAAGACACCAAAATATAATTTGGATAGAGAATTATTCTAAAATAAACTTTTATAGAATTATTCTATAATTCATTTTTTAAAGAATTATTCTCTAATTCTAATATTTAAGAGTCTATGTTTGAATCCAAAAGAAAAAGCCTAAAATAAGTAAGATACTAAGGGGAAAATTTTCTTTACCAAAACTGTTAAAAACAAGTATGTATTAATATTTATTATTCCTTAAATATTAAAAACTTTTTACCAAACCCTCCATTACTTTTTACAGTCACTAACAAGAAATAATCTGATTTGGTCCACTTTGTTCCAAAGGACTATCAAGTTGTCTCCAAAACTGCATTTCTCAATAATTGTTTAAACAATTGCTAATTGATATATATACTGAAATGAAACCATCTTACCTAAACCATAGAGAGCAATTTTTGTGCTTCCTTTTCGAAGCAAAATTGGACTAATATCTATCTTCTCAACAGACATTGACCGTCCAAAGTGATTTACAAATCCAGCACAGCTTAAAATATCCAGGGCACAGAGTGCATCTGCCTACAGAAAATATTGTGAAGACTATTAATGTGTATATAAAAATAAGTGATCCATAAGTATCATATCACCTATTATAAGCATAATCCATATATAGGTTGAGAATACCTTATTCAAAATGCTTCTGATCAGAAGTATTTCAGATTTTGGAACTTTTCAGATTTTAGTGTTTCTATTAAACACTTTGCCAGTTGAGCATCCCAAATCTAAACATCCAAAATCCAAAACTTTTTTACCAGCAAGTTTCAGATTTTGGAGCATTTTGGAACCCTCATTCTTAGACAGGGATCTTCAACCATAATTATAAAAATATGGATTAGTGAAGTATCTTCTCAAAACAAAATTCCAATAGTAAAAGTATTTGCCACTTTTTTCTGTTAAAAACTAGCTTCAGCAAGAACAATCACTTGCTAAATGCAAATTAGTATGACATCACAATTATCATCTTAGCCACTCAAATATAAAAATCAATTGTGAAATAGTTTGTAATATTAAGTAGACCTCTTCAAAACTAGAGGAAAAACCTATACATAACTAAAGATTTATATTTGACCAGATTAAAATAAAAGATAATTTAAGGTTAGAACTTCTAATCTTTTTTTTTTTTTTTTTTTTTGAGACAGGGTCTCGCTTTGTAGTTCAGGCTGGCTCTGAGCTCACTATGTAGTCCAGGCAAGCCTCGAACTCAACAATCCTCCTGTCTCTGCCTCCTAAATGCTGGGATTACAGGCGTGAGCCACCACGCCCGGCTAGAACTTCTAATCTTACATCCTATCAGATATAGTAAAACAATCTAATGTAGATTTAAAATTGCTCATAAAACAATCATTTCCTGTGAGATTATAATCCAGATCAAAATACTGATAATCATAGAGTACTATAAAAATGCTATTCTATAATGTGTTTATTCCTATTTCTGGTTATGAATTGTTAAACTCAATCCAGAACAAAATACTGATAACCATAGAGTACTACAAAAATGCTATTCTATAATGTGTTTATTCCTATTTCTGGTTATGAATTGTTAAACTCAGCTCTAGTAATATAAAAGAGTGATGGCAAACCTCCTAGAGCTTTCAGTGATACCAACAGCTCTCTGAGGCTGCATTTCACTGATTTGCCACCACTGATGAAAAAGCATAGCACATAAGAGCTATTGTTATTTTAGATTTTTTTTTTTTTTTTGAGACAGGGTCTCGCTTTGTAGTTCAGGCTGGCCCTCAGCTCACTATGTAGCCCAGGCAAGCCTCGAACTCAGCAATCCTCCTGTCTCTGCCTCCCCGAGTGCTGGGATTACAGGCATGAGCCACCACGCCCGGCTATTTTAGATATTTTTTAATCCAAAAAGCAACATAAATACTTATATTAATGATGAAAGGAACTCTGACTTTGCGACTCAAATTTGACTACAAATTTCTGGAAAAACAGATGGTCACCACAGATAAACTAAAAAGATAATTTCTAAAACTTCACCTACAACTAAACAGTAATTACCCCAGTGGGATCGTCATGATTGCCGTGAATACTAAACACTGGAATTGAAATGTTGAGATTGCCATCTTGGTAGTTGACCCATGGAAACCTTTAAAAAAGAAGAAAAAAGTTAAGGTTTCTCAAAAGAACAAAAGGTATTTCCCAGAGTTTCCAACAGAGACACTAAAACAATTGCAGGCAAACTGTGTGACCTAAATTCACAGATAACCACTGGCTTAGAGCTTTAAAACATAAAATAGGCAACAATTTATTTCAATTAAAGTTTGAAAATATTCTTAAGCACTATATTTTAGAAATTACAACCACAATAAAAGGTGCTTGTGAATTGTTTGAAAAAGTGGTATTGGTCATCAGTAGGAAGACTTCCAACATTTTAAGAGCCTTTATGTAAGATGTTTTTTTGTTGTTTTTTTGAGACAGAGCTCTTACTATGGAGTTCATGGTGGTCTCCAACTCAGTGATCCCCCTGCTTCAGCCTCTCATGTGCTGGGATTACAGGCATATACCACATGCCCAACACTGAAGCTTCTGTATAGGTTTTTATTTGTAGAAAGGGAGTAAACATAACATAGTACATCTGGAATCTAAAAGCTCCAGAATGCCAAGGATTTAGTTCAAGTGGTACCACATCTACCTTGCAAGCACAAGGGCCCAAGTTCAATCCCTGGTACCATAAAAAAAAAAATAACAATTGCAATAATAATAAATAAAAGCAACACAATAACAATTCCAATTCCATCACCTCCCAGTTGTGCAGTTTGATCTCCTGCCTATTCTTGCTCCCAGCTTTCCAACTCCTCTTCTCAGGGACAAATAATGTTAGCAATTTTGTTTGCTGTCCTTGTTTTTTATTAATATATGTTGGTAATACACAATGATTACATTCTTTGCAGGAAGCAGGTACATGTACATAATACACCTTACTTTTTTATCCTCTTCCTCTCCCTTCTCCTCTTCCTCCACCTCCTCCCCCACCCCCGCGCCTTTTTTTTTGAGACAGGGTCTCATTTTGTAGTTCAGGCTGGCCCTGAGCTCACTATGCAGCCCAGGCAAGCCTTGATATCAGCAATCCCCTTGCCTCTGCCTCCCAAGTGCTGGGATTACAGGCATGAGCCACCCACCAGGCACAACACTGTGGTTTGTGGTATTGATTGCTGGTGGGTATGAGTCACCATGTCTGGTATTGTTGTATGTGCTTACCAGGGATTGAACCAGGGACCTTGTGCTTACTAGGCAGAAGCTGGAAGTACTGAGCCAAATCTCTTGCCCATCTTCCTCCATCTTTTGATCCCCTTTCCATCAGGGACCTCTACCACCCTCCTTCTATTATCTATGCTTATTTTGCTCTTTACAGTATGCCTTGATACATTAACTTAATTCCACAATTCTAGCCAAAGGATGCAAACTGAATCAAATGTAATGGTCAATGTTGAATGTATGAAGAAATTTGGTTTGGTTCTTGTCCAATTCAGTTTATAACCAGAATCATGGCAAGAGTTAAGCTCATGAATTAAGAGTTAAGCTCATGAATTAAGGAACCACTGCATTTATAGTTTGGGTTTCTTATATATAAGAAAACATGTAATACTTAAGCTTCTTTGCCTAATTTATTTCACTTAACTTTACAGTGTCAAGATCCATCCATTTTTTTACTGAAGTTTATCATTCTGTAGGGCAGAGTAGCACATAGAAAGAAAACAGTTTTACAGTGGAGAAAACTGGTAGGTACCTCCTTAAATAAGTGATCAAGTTAACATCACCAGTGGTAAGTCTGGCCAATATCATGTACCTCCTGATAAAATGCTGTCATTTTATCAAGGGCCCTTCACCTCTGATATTCCTCCCCTAATCCCAATCTATAGAAAACAAGAAAAAAAATCCAATGAAAGACATTCTACAAAATTCCCAAGTAATGTTCTTCAAAAGTATCAGTGTCATCATGAAAATGCCTGCCAGGAGTTGTGGTATATATCTGTAATCCCTGCACTCAGAAGGCTGAGGCAGGAGGATGGTTGTGAGTTAAAGAACAGCCTAAGCTACACAGTAAGTTCAAGGCCAGCCTGAACAACATGGTGACATGCTGTCTCAAACAACAACAAAAAGAGACTCTAATGCATGCTAAAGAGAACTAAGGTCACACTTAAATGCAAAGTGGTATCCTGTACAATATTTAAGAAGAAATAACATGGTATCTGTACCTTTTGGGGTTCTAGAGGAACACTGTAAATTTCAAAAGGACAAATCTTATAAGAAAAAAATGGTATATCTGACTACATGAAAATTTAATATTTTGGTGCAAAGAATAAAATCAAAAGACAATCTGTAGATTACCTACAGATAAAAATATTTATGTCCCGAAAAAAGGCTTACTATCTAGAATATATAAATAACTTGATATAAATCAGGTAGGAAAAGATAAGACCCCAACAGAAGATAACAATGAGGATATAAAAATCTAAGATATTCAGTCCTTGTATTTGTACAATGATATACAAAAAAACCCAAACAACTACATCTACTATGAAAAGTTTATAATGAAAGTTAAATAGCTAATTGCTAATGTGTTTATGTGTATCACACAGAAAATAAGTTTTATCACTTACATAATATACTTACTTACTAAAACCAAAGTTGACTGACTGATCGCTGATGATTTCAAACTGTACTGGACGATCCCCCATACAATATTTTCTAAATAATTCCAGGCAAGTATGTAATGTTTTTCTTGAAGGCTTATTTTCATGGAAAAGATCACCACCTAACAAAATAAAATCTACCTAATCAACAGAAAATGGTGTTAAAATCAGTAGATTTTACAGGTAAAATCTTTTTTGTTTCTTTGTAGGTGAAAGAGGTAGAAAAAAATTTCACAAAAGACACTATTATATATGGCAATTTAAAATTTTATGTTTTATTAAATCAAAGAGAATTCAGATCTAGTAATTAGTTTATTCCAATTTAGGTTCTCAAACCATATTCAAAATGCCACCTCTAAATTACCAGAGTAATCCCTTAAGTTTCCCAAGGCAATTATGACTCTAAAAATATTAGTAAAATACAAACAGTATTTTAATAGGATATAGGGAAGAGATATCAATTCAACCTAAGGTATTCATTCAACTATACAGAATTCTTACATGTACCACTGGCTAAAGAAATAGCAACCTAGAAAACAGATGATGTCCCCACCCTTTTAAAACATTTCAATATAATCATATATTAAACAAAGCCACTGTCCAAAATACATTCAAGCTCTGATGGGTGAGAAAAACTGCTGTGTATCTAAACATGTCAGACTCCGACTAAAACAAATACAAAATAAACTGAAATAGATGACATTACAATGAATCCTGAGGGAAAGACATTCATACAAAGACAGAGAGTCTGGAAGGGATGTGCTAAGATATGACACCCAAGTCACATTATTAAGGATAAACAAGATTTTAAGGAAATAAAAGTCAAGAAAAATCACACGGAGAAAAGTTCAACATAATCACACTTTCAAAAAGTATATAAGCTGGGCCGGAGATTTAGCTCAGTGGTTCCAGTACCTGCCTCGCAAGCACAAGGTCCTAAGTTTGATCCCCGGAAACCACATACAATGCTGGGCATGGTGACTCACACCCACCAGCAATCAATACCACATACCACAGTGCCGGGCGAGGTAGCTCACGCCTGTCATCCCAGCACTCAGGAGGCAGAGGCAGGAGTATTGCTGAGTTCGAGGCTTGCCTGGGCTACATAGTGAGCTCAGGGGCAGCCTGAACTACAAAGCGAGACCCTGTCTCAGGAAAAAAAAAAAAGTATATAAGCTAAAGAAATTTAAGTTCTTAATTATCCAAAAGACCATTAGAGTACAGATCACTGTGGCTATAGTAGGCAGAGGAACTTTAATAAAAATGTAAGATTTAAACTAGGCCTTTAAGGAAAAGGATCATAAACAAAGTTAGGGAACAAACAAAATAAACCTAAAAACGTATTGGGAGAATAGGAAGTTGTTGGCTTATGGGTATTTCTTGTTGAAGACTGCACAGCAATGTGAAAATACTTACTCCTACTTGAAAAAACATTAAGATGGTAAATTTCATGTTATGTGTATTCTACAACAATTTTTAAATGTTCTTAGAAAACATTTTTAAAAACTAACTTGCAACTTCAGGAAACTCTGAGAAGGGCTCAACTTGCTTCTGTGGTATTCCTGCCAGAATCCCACCATGAATACTAGACATTTGTAATTCAAAAAACATTGTACAAATAACCAGCCCATATTCTTCAAACACAATGTGGATCATGAAGGACAAAAGCAGATTAAAGATGAAAGAGACACAACAAATAAATGCAATATGTAATCTTGGCTTAGGTACTGTTGCCTATCTGACTCTAAATTGCTCTAACCACGTTACTAGGACAATTGCCAACATATTAGAACTACATAATAGTATTGAATTAATATTACTTTCCTGGTTTTAACGTGTGTACATCCAACTTACATTTAAATAGCTCAGAAAAACACGGATGTGTGTGTGTGGAAAGAGAAAAAGGAGAAAGCACATGTGATGAAATAGAAAATCCACATGAACCCTAAGGAATTCTTTGTACTATTCTTTCAACTGTTTCAGTAAGACTATTAAATAATTTCAAAATTAAAAATATTTTAAAGACTCCAAAGAACAAAGGAATAAAAGTAACACTACTTAAATGGTATGGATCACATAATAGAGGATTTAAAAGTCCAGAAAAATTTAGAGTTTGGTAACAAACACTAAATGCATATAAATATAATATGCATCTCAAAGTTTCAGTATGGCACCCTTCCAGCTGAGGGGAGGAACCCGAGTAAGAGATGCTAGGAAAGGAATCAGGACACAAAAGTCAAGGAAAGGAAAAAGGAGAAGTGGCTTGGGTTCAGGGAAAGAGAAGTTTTAGAGTTAAGAAAGAGCACACGCACAATTCTCTGGCAGAAACAAATCACTTTCGGCTATAAGATTCTCTACCCTCTGAGAACGAAAAATCCATATTAAAAGGATATAATGCCAATCATTCACTCAATTAACAAATTATAAGAGTATCTAATACTTTCTAGATCTTTTCTAGATAACAGAATACAGTAGAACAACCAGAAAAGGTTTTTCACTCTCATGGAGGGTACATTCCAATAGAAATACAAAACTTCAGTAGATTATTTTAGTGCTATATGATAAAATAATGTTACAGAGTGCCAGGGAAGACCTCTTCAAAAAAGGCAAAATATGAACTGAGAAGTAAACTCTACCAAGATCGAAGTGTCCCAACAACAGGAAACCAGATCTCTGCAAGTTTCAGAGTAGAACACGCCAGTGCAGACAGAGCCCTGTATGCCAGGCAGAGCTGAAGAAGTCTCCTGGAACAGCCAGATCAACTTAGCCTTGTAGTTTGAACTTTATTCTAGATTCAAGGGAAAGCCATCTGGAAGACTTTAAGCAGCAACAAGGAAAGACCTGTGGTTTAGGATTTAAAAATTTCACCTTAGCTGCTATGCTGAATAGATATAGGGAGAAAGATATAGGGAGAAATAGGTAATTCTTCATCTAGTCTACTATTGGTACCACCATCCACCCAAACTCAACATACTTTAGTCATCTCACTCCATCTCCCTCATCTTCCCCCTATAACCCAGGCATCCAAATCCTACCTTTGTAATATCTCTTGCATTTACTTCCTTTCCACTCCTAATGTCATTATTTTTTGAAAAGCCTTCAGTAACAATTCATTCTGTCATACCACTCTTCCAGAAGACTGGCTACTGAATTCAGTACAAACTCCTCCAATCTGGCATTTGAAGCTTGTCTCAAAGCAACTCAAACCTCACTTCTAGACTTTCAGCACGTTTTCTAACACATGACCTACAGTTGAGCCAAAGAGATTTGCTGATCACCTAACACACTTCCTACTGTCACACATCAGTGCCCTTATTCCTGCTTCAATAGAATGTACATTTTCTATCCTCCTCAAGTATCAAAGTGTACTCCTCCTTTCAAAGCCCATGTTTAATACCACCTCCTTCATTAAACTCAACTTGCATTTTTTTTTTTTCTTTTTGAGACAGGGTCTTTCTCTGTAATTCAGAATGGCTCTGAGCTCACTATGTAGCCCAGACAAGCCTTGAACTCAGCAATCCTCCTGCCTTTGCCTCCCAAATGCTGGGATTACAGGTATGAGCCACCATGCCCGGCATCAACTTGCAATTTTGTGATCTCTTCCTATACTCCCAGGAAATGCTGCTTATGATTTTCTTGTGGTTCTTATACCACTTCTGGGTATCTGTGTCCTTGCATATTCTGGTTTGCTATATGTTCTTTGAAAGCAGAAACTATGACAGTAATATTTCATTTCAGATGGGAAATGACCACACACTTACTAACACCCCATGAATATTTGTGAATTGTAAGTAGATCCTACTTCAATTACGGATACAAAACACACAAAATCTGCTTTGAGCTTTTAGTATATTGAAACTCTAGCAGTATGATCACACGAGCCTATAAAAACAAATCAAACTGCAGGGAAAACCATATGTTAACAAAGGAAACAGAACAGAAATCTCACAAATGTAAACCAAACTCACTTCCTTTTCCTGGGCAAGTCTTAAAATTTCATCAAGTGTGACAAATGTATCATTTCCTCTCACTGCATCTTTCTCCATAAATCCAAGATGAATATCAGTTGCAACTAAGATTTTAAATGTACTTTCATCAATGCTATATTAAAGAAGAAAAACATTTGAATTAAAGGATATTCAAACAAAAAAGACCTAAGGACAAAATAAAGAAGTTATATATGGTATAAAATCATATTTCTATCCTTTAACTTGGTCTGAAATTTTGAAGTGTTAAACAGATCATTAAAATCGGTTTCCCTAGTCACTAATATAGAACAAATGTACATAAATTTTATAGGGCTCTAATTGCTTCAGAAATGTATAACTTTCCTATAGCAAGCTTTATATATCCTCATATAACCCAAACCTTAAAACTTACTTCTTCTCTTATTTTGTTCCATCATAAACACCCAAAAGGCTTTGTTCCTTATTTCTAAATTTGGCTTATCAGATTTTGCACATATGTAGGAAAACCAAATTTAAAAACTCTTCTTCTAAGTTTAAAAGTAGATTTTGTACCATATCTAGTAACTTATATTCAGACCCCTGAAAACACTTGCCTGACTCTCTACGTAGTTACCTTCTCATTAATAAATTTGGTGAAGTTAAAACAAAAAACGAAACCTCTTTCAATTCCAATGAAATTTAGTAAAGGTGCTTTCATATGAAGCAGCAATACAGTAGTTATAGGGGCCGGGGATTTGGCTCAGTGGTTCTGGCATCTGCCTTGTAGGCACAGGGTCCTAAATTCATCCCTATTAACCACATACAATACCAGACATGGTGACTCTCCCCCACCAGCAATCAGTATCACACACCACAATGCTGGGTATGGTGGCTCGCACCTGTAATCCCAGCACTCCAGAGGCAGAGGCAAGAGGATTGCTGTGAGTTCCAGGCTTGCCTGGGCTATAGAGTGAGCTCAGGGCCAGCCTGAACTACAAAGCGAGACCCTGTCTCAAATAAATAAGTAAATAAATAAATAAATTATTAACACCCTTAAACTTAATGTAACTTTTAATGGGTTTTTGTTTTTGTTTTTGTTTTGAGACAGGTTCTCACTGGCCTTCAACTTGCTGTGATCCTCCTGCCTCAGCCTGTCAATGCTGGGATGATAGGTGTGCACCAGTAGAGCCAGGTTAATTCTTTAAAATATTTTTATATCTATGACATCAACTCTGAAAAATGCAAAAGGTAAATACAGACAAGTTAACTGATTTATTGCTCAATTAGTGACAGAATCAGGAGTAAATACAACAACAAAACTCAGGCTATTTCTACTGAACCAGAAAAATGTTTTTTAAAAAATTTTTGTATCTATCTCCCAAATCTTTAAATACTAAAAAACTTAGCAAGATTTTTCTTCAGAAACTTCAAAAATAATATGCACAAAGTCCTGATTGTTATACACAAACTTTTCAGATTACTACATCCTTCCATAGAAATGTATTTTCATAAAGATTCTCATATTCTGTACCTATATCACAATAAAAAAGTAAAAATTCTCAATTTAACCCTTAAAATTAATCTGATAAAGACATTATTATTTCAATTATACAAAAAGAAGAAACAGACAAGGCTCAGAATTGCTGACTTGCCCAATATCACAGCTACTGTTGACCAAAGACTTGAAACCAGGTAAAAGACTGGCTGTATATCTAAAGCTCTTTCCATTTAACTTTTATATAAAACCATGTATTCAAATTCATTATGAAAATTTAAGAGCATTTACAGCTTCAATATTTTAAGACAAAGCCCAAAGACGTAAGCTTACATATTATAGCAACCTAACAAATTACTCTAAGACTCCAGACTATAGCATTATATTATCTTTTCACTACGAAACAAACAAGTAATGCGAACTTTTAAACATTCCAAATATTCTAACGCTTCCTATCCAAAGGTAAATTCGTTTTCTTTTAAGGTGTTCATAGTTTAAAAAACAAACATAGCAAAGGATTCCAGAAGTCACAGGCTTACAGTGGTGCGTCGGCAGGGCTCATTTTTATGGCCAGTGGAATCCCTCTAGAACCAGGCTTCTCTCCAAGGACCCTTGGATATGATGTTCAAGTATGTCTGAAAACTCACTCGATTCCAAATTCTAAAAACAAGTTATCATAAAACATTTTTTTAAAAGTTGTATGTATTTAACCAACATGAGTTAGGGTGAGTATGATACAGACTCCTTACGTATGCCAACCTGCAATTCTGAAAAGATATATTTTCATCTAAGTATCTACTATACTTTTTTTTTTAATTAACTAAACAGAAAATAACATCCCCCGTGCCACTTTAGTTTCCCCCTTACGGTGCAACTTATATCCTATATTCTTTTCCCTTGCTCTTACTAAAAAAAAAAAAAAAAAAATGTAGATTAAATAAATGGACAAAGGCTCACATAGGTCTGTAGTTCAGTACACGACTCTGGATGTGCAGAAATGTTTAAATTGCACATACGGGGCATTCTGAAGCTTGGGAGCAAACTCATTATTTCTTGCTTAACCATAAGATTTTAAAGATATGGGGCTTGCTTCAGGAGAGAAGGGCCCTATATATAAAGCTACAATAAACAACCAAACACGTGGTCTGCAGAGAAACACTTCTGAGCGCTTCCAGTACTACTAAAGTGACCAGATTTGGGAACCACCAGCAGCAACCACGAAAGCCCTCCCAAATGTCAGGTTCCGCAGGGATTCCAAGAGTCAGAAAGCCCCAGCCGGGGAAGCAAGTCACACCGCGAGATCTCCAGCTTCCTCCCAGAGGGTCCTACTCACTCTGGGATTCGGCCCAGAGCTTGTAAAACCAGAAGGACAGGACTCCCATATTATCCCCCAACCAGGCTCTATCAAGCCTCACCACCTCACCGGAGGCTGTCTTCCGTCCCGCAAAAGGATGCGAAACTCGCGAGAAGACCCAGGAGGGCGCTGCGAGAGGCAGCTTGGCCGTAAACCTGAATTGGGCGCGGGAAAAAGAGTTTGTGTCTCTCGCGATACCTCATGATGACGTAAGCGGTCTCAAATCCTTCTTGACTCTCATTGGCTGCCGAAAACAGTGAGGCGGCAGGGGGCCTCAGCGGTGAGACCCCGCCTCCATTAGGGAGCCAATCCTGAGCAGACTGAGGATAGACCCGGAAGCAAGATTCGCGACGGTGATTTTCTTCTCTGTATGGTGGGTAACTTGTTTCTGTCCCGGACCAGGCTTTTCCTGGTAGACTCTGTCTGACTAAGAACTGGTCTTGTACAGGGGATCGCCTCTCGGCGTAGCCCTGGAGGGTGTAGCGGCGTGGATGATCCTAGGTAGGACCGAGGCGGCTTCCTCACCCTAGGTTGTTGGAAGGCCGCAGGCGCGATTTCCCTGCCTGTGAGTGAATCCCCTTAGCCAGAGTGGGACTGGCGGCTCTCTTCATTTCCACTCCCTAGACCCTTTATTTCCTGCTTCCCTTTATTGTCCCGGGATTAGTGCAACAGAGATCAATGTGAAACACTGAATCAGAAGATCTAGTCGTTCAGTTCCCCTGAATGGTTCTTGGTCAGTGGCAAATTGAATCTTCAGACCTGTAAATGGAGGTTATCACCCCATCTATCACGAAATTATTTTTGAGGCACTGGCAGAGATCGGCACTGGCAAAATGGTTGCTATTCTTTAAGTTAGAAAGCATCCTATTACTTCTTGATACCTTTTCATTAGGAATCTTGTTTTATTTCACACCCTTAATCAAGGAGATGCCATGGGTTTTACTTTTTCAACTGAATATACCAAGAAAAATTTTTGTGTAGTTTATTATATCTCAAACTGTAAATTCATAATTTATATAGAAGTGAAAGGCGTGTTGAGAGGGATAAGATCTGTGACATAATGTCACTTTATAATTACAAGTGAACCTTAGATTATTGGCACCTAAATTTTTAATGAATTGATTATGGTCACTTTTGTGTTGCAAAGTTCAGGAAATAGTTTGAGAATAATGGAAAAGGTGGACAATCTAAGAGAAGTAATAAAACACAACACCTAAGGTGTCTCAAAAGACTGAAAAGCTGGTTAGGTCTTAGAGTCTTTAATTTTTTAAACTTATAGTTTGTAATGAAGTTATAGGTCCAGAGAAGTTACTGAACATGAATGGTAGATTTAAACTTCAGTCTGGTGGTCTTGCCACTAGTGATAAAATGTAATAGCACATTAAATTGTATACTATTAAGCCTGTGAAATTAAATAGGACAAAATCAATGTCTTAGGAATATAAATATCTGTTTCGCCTCAATTCAATGCAGTGAAAGCAAGTGATAGGGTTTTAATTAAATTTAATGCTACAAATATTTCCTAATGTCTACTATATCCAAGTGAGACCTAAATATAAATTAAATCTGGTCCCTATCCTTAAGTTTCCATTTTTTTAAGATGCTTAAACTGAAACAAAGTTGATGAAACAAGAAGGATTGTAGCATCAAAGACAGATCTAATAAATGAAAGAAGATCCAGAAAGACCAAGGCTCAAGAAGGAATGAAAGAGATAACATCTGAAGATAGTTTTGAAAGTCTAGTGTGATTTCAAACAAATATAACTTTAAGGCTGAGAAGTGTTTTTAGAAAATGATTATACTCATTTTAATTAATAAAGATGTATATGCTGTGTAAGTCTTTAAATGATATTAGTTTATAAATTAATATGGCATAAGACAGGTGTGAACTACACAGCAAGACCTTGCCTAGAAAAATTAATGTATGACAGCCTAGTAGAATAAACATCACTTCTTTCAGAAAGCTTTCTTCAATCCTCTGAGATGACTGACTCATAGTGCCCCTGTATACTCATAGTATCTGGATATAATCCAACTATAGCATGTTGTCTTTATAGTCACTTCCATTAGACAGTAAGCTTTCTGAGGTACAGATTGGATCTGTTCATTTTTAATTTTTAATTTTTTTTTTTTTTCCTTTTTGAGACAGGGTCTCACTTTGTAGTTCAGGCTGGCTCTGAGCTCACTATGTAGTCCAGGCAAGCCTTGAACTCAGCAATCCTCCTGCCTCTGCCTCCCAAGTGCTGGGATGACAGGCGTGAGCCACCACGCCTGGCTGGATCTGTTCATTTTTAAATCCCAGTACCTGGCCATTCATATTTGTTGAATGGAGTGAATGACAGCCAATATTCAATTTTTTTTTTTTTTTTGAGACAGAGTCTCACTTTGTAGTTCAGGCTGGCTCTGAGCTCACTATGTAGCTCAGGCAAGCCTTCAACTCAGCAATCCTCCTGTCTCTGCCTCCCAAGTGCTGGGATTACAGGCGTGAGCCACCATGCCCGGCCCAATATTCAGTTTAAAACACAGAGCAAACTAAGAGCTATGTCTCCCTGACAATGAATAAGACTACTTTTTATTTATATTTTACTTGTTGTTTTTGAAACAGGGTCTTGCTCTGTAGTTCAGGCTGGCCCTGAACTCACTACATAGCCCAGGCAAGTCTGTAACTCCCAGCAATCCTCCTGCATCTGCCTCCCTAGTACTGGGATTACAGGCATGAGCTGTCATGCCCCACAGGACTGCTTTTAAAACAGCAAGTTTTCCCACGCTTGAAATTATTGAAGTGGAAGTAGAATAATGATCGCAGTTGTTGTAATAATGATATTCCATTAATAACAGATTTGGACAGGTATCTTTTTAGAGCAGTGATGGCAAACCATTTAGAGAATGAATGCCTAAGCTGCAATCTGAAACCCACTTATGTATTGCAAAATGCCAACACTGCGTTTAAACCTTAATGCTGAGCTTTAAGTTTAGAAAAAACAACTCATATGTCAATATCTTTCGTCTTAAAAACAGTAACATATGCCATAAGTCTGCCACTACTGTTTTAGGGGTATTTCATCTTTAAAAATCCTTTAAAGTTGTTCTAGGAACTAGAAATGTCTAATTATCTATGTTTATAAAAATCTTTAATTGTACGTGTACTTCTTGTGTTATACTTTAAAAACTTCAACCACTTGTCATTTTTAACAATACCATAATACCTAAACCAATCTATTCAACTATTATATTTAAAATAATAGATATAGCCATTGATTTAGTAGAGAAAAACAACAGAAAGTAAAACTATTAAAGATCACAGATACCTGAACTCTATCAGCTCTAACATTTAGTATATTTACTGAATATCGTGAAAAAACCCTCAAAGAGTTTAGATGTAGTCTATTTCTGAATGTTTATGAAACTATTCTCTATGGTATTAATAAAGTCAGTTACAGTTTCACTAATGTTGTGTTTGTGTTTTCAGATATTGATGAATAAAATAAGGCTGACATAATTCATCTCAACAAAGATTACATTCTTAGTATCTGAAATGTTTTTTATGTAGAATAGTAGTAAAGATGGAAAAAGAGAAAGTAAATGATGATGGAAAACTAGACCCAGAGAATTCCTCGGACTTTTCTGAACACTTTAACCAACTTGAATTATTGGAAACACATGGACATCTTATTCCCACTGGCACTCAGAGCCTGTGGGTAGGCAATTCTGATGAAGATGAAGAGGAGCAACATGAAAAAAATGAAGAATGGTATCAAATGCAAGAAAAAAAAATGGAAAAAGATCCAAACAAATTGCTTCTTTGGGCTGCTGAAAAAAATCGGGTAAAAAGAAATCAAAAATGATTAATATAATACAATATATAAATAATATAATAGAAAAAAAGTAATGGGTTTGGAGCCAGAAGACCTGCTCCTGAACCAGTTCTGTAATATCTGTATCTTTGGGCAAATTCCACAATTTTTGAACTTCTAGTTTCTTACCTGTTTAAATGGCTATAGTATCTGTCTCTTACACAAGATTGTAAGAATCAAGTGAAGCAATGTACACGAAAGTACATTCTAGTTGACAAACTCTTGGGTATTATTTGGGGATTTAAGAGTAATTGTAAAGATAGTAAGCAATCTTTTCTATTTTTAAGTCATTTATGTTAAATTATTAGGATCATCCTGCAGGTAAGTATAACTCAGAATATATAGGATGAAAATTAGTATTTATTAAATCCTAACTATACCAGGAGCCTTACTGCATTATCTTATGTAATCCTCACAAATAGTAATATTAATTTGTTCAGAATCATTCAATTAGAATTAAAACCAAAATATTCTTTCTACTTGGCAACTTTCACCTCATTTTACCAAGTTCTCCTATACTTATATAATAAACTATGCTGAAAACTGAAAGGATCTTGAATTTTCTAACAGCATTTTGACCCAGCACACTCTGCAGCCTGAGAGGTCAATAGAGTAAATAGAAAATTACTGTCAAGTTACATGTTTCTCAGATACTCAGAAGCAATTGAGTTTCATTTTGTTTTGTTTTGTTTTGTTTTTTGTGGTAGGGTCTCACTTTGTAGTTCAGGCTGGCCCTGAGCTCACTATGTAGCCCAGGCAAGCCTCAAACTCAACAGGCCTCCTGCCTCTGCCTCCCGAGTGCTGGGATTATAGGCGTGAGCCACCATGCCCAGCATTGCAGTGTGTTGTACTGATTGTTGGTGGGCATGAGTCACCACACCTGGCATTGTGGTATGTGATTACTGGGGATTGAACTCGGAACTTTGTGCTTGCAAGGCCGACACTGGAACCACTGAGCTAAATCCTTGGCCCACAATTGAGCTCTTTAATCTACGAGTTTCTTTTTTTTTTTTGAGACAGGGTCTCGCTTTGTAGTTCAGGCTGGCTCTGAGCTCACTGTATAGCCCAGGCAAGCCTCGAACTCAGCAATCCTCCTGCCTCTGCCTCCCGAGTGCTGGAATTACAGGCTTGAGCCACCACACCCGGCACTGTAGTATGTGGTATTGATTGATGGTGGGCATGAGTCTCCACGCCCAGCATTGTATGTGGTTACCGGGGATTGAACTCAGGGCCTTGCGCTTGCGAGGCAGGCGCAGAACCACTGAGCTAACCCTCCGGCCCCACGAATTTTTTTCTTACCATTTTATTCTTCCATTAAAAGAAATTTCAGATAATATGTATATTGGTATTATAATCTATAATCAGTTATGTTTTTCTTACAAATGAAATATGAAATATTAGATATAATTATAACATATATTATTCCCATAAGGCCAGAATTTTGTACAGTGAGCCTCAGCTGGACCAGGAGTAGTACATGGTTTGTTAATCAGAGAATCACATTCTTAAAAGCAACTAAATTTAGTTAACACTGACTTGTTCATTACTAAATCAATTATCCCCACACCTAAGAACAATTTATTTTCATTTTAAAATCATCTAACAAGTGTTTATTTAACTGACATAAAGCCACTGGGAAATGAGATAGGAAGAAAAGGAATTAATGTATTATGTGCATGCACCAGTTCCCCACAAGGAATGTAAACATGTACTAATAAAAAAATGAAAAACCAAACAAACTCCACTAGATAGCTTAAGCTTCTTTATTGTTTTGCTTTGAGATGCCTTTTTTTTTTTTTTTTTTAGACAGGGTCTCGCTTTGTAGTTCAGGCTGGCCCTGAGCCCTTGCAAGGCAGGCACCAGAATCACTGAGCTAAATCTCCGGCCCCTGAGATGCATTCTAAAAAGGCCTCTTTTTTTTTCTTCTCAGCTTACTACAGTGCGGAGACTACTTTCTGAAAAGGCCACTCATGTAAACACCCGAGATGAAGATGAGTACACTCCCCTTCATCGTGCCGCCTACAGTGGACACTTAGACATTGTCCAGGAGCTGGTCGCACAAGGGGCAGATGTTCATGCGGTCACTGTGGATGGCTGGACCCCTCTGCACAGTGCTTGTAAGTGGAATAACACCAGAGTGGCTTCTTTCTTACTTCAGCATGACGCAGACATCAATGCTCAAACAAAAGGCCTCCTGACCCCTTTGCATCTTGCTGCTGGGAACAGAGACAGCAAAGACACCCTGGAGCTCCTCCTGATGAACCGTTACATCAAACCAGGTCTGAAGAACAACTTGGAAGAAACTGCATTTGACATTGCCAGGAGGACAAGTATCTATCACTACCTCTTTGAAATCGTGGAAGGCTGTACAAATTCTTCACCTCAGTCTTAATGGTTCTAATAATTTTCTTACATTTCTAAGTACCAGTGCCTCCATAGTGTGAGATATAAGATATTGCCATAATACAAAACTGACATCAAATGTCTTACTGCAGAAACTCAGTGGTACTCATGTTCTTCAAGTGAATTGCCTGACCTTGCTGGCAAAGTTATTTGAGAGTTGTCTGGATGTGTCTTTAACGATTTTGGTGGAGTTTGTGATTTTTATCAGAAGTAATTTTAACTTACCTACACTGAAAAACGGGTAATACAGAATCTAAAGATATTTTTGGTGCTGATCCAAGAGAAACGTATTTTTAAATATCTGAAACCCTGGGTCTTTGTTGAATATTTAGTATATTGACAAGTATTTTTTTAAGGGAGGTAACTCAATTTAAAAGTCTTAAATACACTGGTGCAGTTCAGCTAGCTGTCCTCTACATTATCATAACCAGTTGTTTTCCTTCCAAACCAAAAATTCTAACATATTAATGATTTGATTCTGTAAGTTAAAAAAGTAAAAACACCTTAGATCTTTGTTTTTTAGAATGTAGGCCATTTTCAGGAAAGCAATTTTTAAGCTATGAATGTTATATATTGCCTCCCTTACCACAATCACATGATCCTGTGAATAGCCCTACCTCACTCTAGCCAACCTACATGATCCTTACTCTAATAGTGAATCAGTATGATCTTGCAGACATATACACAGCTCTACCTTGGCCCTGGAGATCACAATATATTTGTCTCCAACTAGTTTTTCCTGTGCCTAATCCTGCTGCATTGGGCACTTCTCAGTCTAATAACAACAAATGTTGATTTTTCAAGGTCTTCATTTTATATAAGCCATTACAAAATAAAGGAAAAGAGGATAAGAAACTCTAAGACTGAAGGGATGATTATTACATTGGGACTAGAACCACCAAATGGCTCAGCTTTCTTTAAAAACCATAGTGTGGATAGTGATTAAAAACCATAAAAGTAAATATTCAAGAAAAATAAAGTACAAGTTTTAACAATAAAGTCATGAATCCTTTTCTCAACCAGTGTATAATGTTGTTAGCATATTTAATTAGATAGCATGCATTTAGTATCTACTCTGTCAGTGTCTCTAGCAGTTTTTCATGTGACTCTTCCCAAAATGTCTTCTCTTGACATCACCACTAGAATTAGCACTCACATCCATGGGAAAGGAACCAACAAATCAATTGCTCTTTGCAACCAATCCCCCTCCCTTGGGGATTCAACCAGGTTTTTTGCCCTGAGCTATATCCCCAGCACTTCTTTTATTTTGAGTAAGGTCTTGCCAAGTCCAGGTTTAGCTTGGACTCCTTTTGGGGGGGGGGGGTGGTAGTACCAGGGATCGAACTCAGGCCCTTGTGCTTCCAAGGTAGGTGCAGTACCACTTGAGCTAAATCCCCAGCTTCTAGCTTGCACTTGTGATCCTTCTGCATCAACTTCGCAGAGCAGTGAGATGATGCATGTGCACCACATCCCCAGCTTGTTAGTATGTTTAAAATTTGTATTAATACATGTTTAAAGCAGATTATTACTACATTTATGATATACATAACACATCTTTTTTAATCCCCTTCTCCCATCCCTGCCTGCTTCCAACTCTTGTTCCTTCCATTTGTAAAAGCTCTGCAATGGTACTGTATTTCCATTTGTTTATTTGATTCTTTTTTTAATCCTTCTTGCATTTGTTGCCCCACCACCTTCACCTCTTGTTTTGCTTCTCATTTGAAAAAGATTTCCCTACTTCCTGTTATTTGTCCTTTGTTCTGGGGATTTTTTGTTGTTTTGTTCTTTGCAGTACCAGGGATTAAACTGGGGCCCTTGTGCTTGGAAGGTAGGTGCAGTACCACTTGAGCTAAATCTACAGCCATGTTCTGTATGTTTTTTAAATGGCTATCTAGAATTATCTTGACCCAACCCATATGACTCAATTACCTTAGACTAATGTCATTTGGTCAGATACATCTGGCAGTTTCTTGGTTAAGACAAAATTTTAAATATCAGGAAATTTACAAATAATAAACGAATCGTAATATTTTGTGGTATGTAGCTATAACGCACCTCACTTTGAGTACCAATATCTTCTACGCAGGTTTTGACAGAACATACAATGTTACTTTCTGTTCGATCTGGTCCAATAAGTGATACCAAATGATAGGTGTAGCTGAAAGTGATGGTAGAATAGTGCCCTATCCATCCCAGTGGACTGCTGACCGTGGCAGATTGGTTTTCTGAAAGTCACAGAGCCTGTAGCTCTATTCTCAGTCAGGGACTGGTTATTACATCCATGATTTTCTGTAAAGTTTCCATTTAAGTGTGGGGCCTGCCTTAGTCCCTGTCTCATTCCTGAGACACAAAGCTGGACACCGACAACTAGAAGGAGAGGTTTATTTTGGCTCACACTTGGGTTGCAGGTGACCAGCTCCAAGGCAGAAAGGCATGGTGGGAAGGGTTGGCAGAGGAGAGCTGCTCATGGGGCAGCCGGGAAGCAGACACCAAAATGGGGAGGTGGAGAGGGGTGGACAGCTGTGCATCTCACCCCCACCCACCCACCTCTTCTGAGTAGACCCCACCTCCTAAGCTCCCATGCACTATAGCAACTCTGTGATTCGGTCACCTTTCAAACCCCACTTGTGAACTAGATGTCTAGATATAAACCATAACAGGGCTAAAGAAGCCTCAATAGTTGGCATTTGACTACTCTTGTTTTCAGGCCTCAGTGGGCAAGCAAATTGCTTATAAAGAAATTCCTCTTCCAAGTTCTCAAATATACAGCATGGGTAGTGTTTGCTCCCTTACATTTTCTTCAGTATTCACTGGACTCCTCTGTCCATGGAAGGCATTCACTAATGGTGCTTTTGACAACTTACTGGTACTTAAGGTTCATGCAATCTAAATAGCTAAATAATAGTTTAGCTCACAAAACTTTCTCTTAAAAGTGGGAAGTTTACCCAAAGTCTTTTTTTAAAAATCTTTTTAATAACTAAGGCCTTAATTTTAACATATCCCTGAAGAAGAAATGACTTTGCTATTGTTGAAGGTAAACATAATTCGTGGGTTGACAGTCAAATTAATTGGCTCTGCCTTTATAAACCTCAAACATATTTCTCCAGGAAGACTTCTGGTCCATAATCCGCCATAATGATAAGACATAGAGTTTCTGCAGTAAATATGAGGACGTTGATTTATTTTCTATGTGTTGTCATCTATTATGGAAGTCACAATTCTTGTTAGAAGGTTACAATTGAGAGAAACCTAGACGCTGTCCTGGGATGTCTCACACCAGAATGAAACCTCTTGCTCAACTCTACTTCTGCTGGACACATGTACCATCTTTACCTTGTTTTAAATGGCCCCAGAGATTTATGGAACTGCCTTAAAAGTATGATTATCTGCCAAAGATTTAGCTCAGTGGTTCCAGCATCTGCCTGGCAAGCACAAGGTCCTGAGTTCAATCCCCAATAATCATATACCACTATACCAGGCATAGTGACTCATGCCCAATCAATACCACATACCACGATGCTGGGTGTGGTGGCGCTTGCCTGTAATCCTAGCACTCAGGAGGCAAAAGCAAGAGGATTGCTGTGAGTTTGAGGCTTGCCTGGGCTACATAGTGAGCTCAAAGCCAGCCCGAACTACAAAGCGAGACCCTGTCTCAAAAAAAAAAAAAAAGAAAAAAAAGAAAAAAGATTATCAGATCATTAATTGTGTGTTGCTATAATTAGTTTATCATGGTGATGCAGGGAAACAAGGCTTAGTTCCCCACCTGAAACATGAGTTCATGTTCTCTAAAAGTCGAAGAATGAATTTTAGGAATGACAGAGGTTCAAGGAGAAAAATTTTATTGAGAAATACTGCAACAGGGTTCAGTCAAGCTGAGCGGGACTCATTTCCCTTGTGGCTGATGAATAAACTTCTATGGCTAGCGAATAAACTTCTTTTCTTTACCCAAGTTCTGAGTCTCTCAAGTACTTTCAACTCCCTTTTACCGTAACACTCTCTCAATAAAATTTTCCTACGCAAACCTCCATTGTTCCTAAAATTCACTCTTTGATTTTTAGAGGACACAGACTCGCGTTTCAGGTGAGGAGCTAGCCCTTGCTCTCCTGCATCAAAAGTGTATACTGATTACAGAGATTTCTATGCCTAAGATGCAGCTTTACTGGGAGAAGCATACAAAGACCTGAGGTGACAATCAGGCACTCAAGGGCATGAAGCAGGAAAATTTCTTTAAAAAATAACGGTAGGAAGCAGATTTCCTTTTACATGACTTTTCATATTTCCTGATATTTGAAGCTATACAACCCTTACTGGGAAGAGAAAGGTATTCAAGTTCTTTCATCTTTTCTTTCACTTGTAGCTTCACTTGTAGCCCTTACAGGCTAAGGTGGTTTAGAGCCCACTTAGAAAGTTAACTGTGGTCTGTTTCTCAGCCTCCATGTTATTGGCATTTACAGCCTGTAATTCTTCTGTGTGTATGTGATATTGGTGCTGGGGGACTTCGTGCACATTGTAAGATGTTTAGCAATATTTCTGGAAGTCCTGAACTCACTAGATGCCACTGGCACCTTCCAGCCCCTTGACATTGGTTGTGACAATGAAAATATTATTCCAGACATTGCCAAAATCCTTGACTAAAACTCATCAAAAATAGCTAAGGCAGGCTGGTGATTTAGCTCAGTGGTTCCAGAGCTTGCCTAGCAAACCCAAGGTCCTGGTTATTCCTGGTAACCACATACAACAATAGTGGCCGTGGTGACTCATGCCCACCAGCGATCAGGACCACACACCACAGTGCTGGGCATGGTGGCTTACTCCTTTAATCCCAGCACTTAGGAGGCAGAAGCAGAGGCAGGAGGATTGCTGAGTTCGAGGCTTGCATGTGCTACATAGTGAGCTCAGGGCCAGCCTGAACTACAAAAGCAAGACCCTGTCTCAAAAAAAAAAAAAAAGCTAAGGCAAGATAATTTCATAATTTGATCAGTCACATGATTCTTCATAGTAACATGCAAGAAAATATTAAGTTGTGTTTCCTTAGATTTTGTTAGGTGCTTCAAATATTTCAGTATACATTAAAAATGAGGTAATCATTGATTTCTATTGTGCATATTTAATAATTCATTAATGAGATTATACACACATAAACAAAAAGAAAAACAAAGTTAGGGGACTTATGCAACCTATTTTCAATATTAGTTATGAAGGGCCAGAGATTTAGCTCAGTGGTTCTGGCGCCTGCCTGGCAAGAGCAAGGCCCTGAGTTCGATCCCCTGGTAACCACATACAATACTGGGCATGGTGACTCACGCCCACCAGCAATCAATATCACAGAGCCAGGCGTGGTGGCTCACGCCTGTAATCCCAGCACTCGGGAGGCAGAGACAGGAGGATTGCTGAGTTTGAGGCTTGCCTGGGCTACTTAGTGAGCTCAGGGCCAGCCTGGACTACAAAGCAAGACCCTGTCTCAAAAAAAAAAAAAAAAAAAAGATTAGCTATGAAACTAGTATTAAGGCACTTTTGAGTTAGTATTAGACAAACAGGAAGCCATGCCCTCCAGATTTCTTCGAGTCCAGTGAGAGGCCTGGAATTGAGGTCCCTGTTCAACTCTGACCACCCCCTGGACTTACAAGAAAGAGGAGACAAAGTCTGGTCTAGTCTTCAGGTAGGGTAAAAGCCCCAGGGACACCCCAGTCAGTCAGTCTGACTGAGCACAAGCAGAAGACTTGACCACCTCTCACCAGTCAGGACATTTCCCCAAGGAAGAGGGTTAGAATATTTAAACTCTGAATGCCTGGTAGAGAAGACTTTGTGTCGTCTACTAGGTCTTGACCCCAAGGGTCCTGAAAACCAACAGATGGGTAATGCTGCCTTTGTCACAAAATCAGCCTCCAACATTAAAAAAAAAAAAAATCCAAAAGGTTGATGGTTTCACTGGCCTGAATGGCACGTAACTGCTTCAGACTGTAAAAAGAGGTGGTTTTTTTGTTTGTTTGTTTGTTTTTTTGTTTTGGTTTTTTTTGAGACAGGGTCTCGCTTTGTAGTTCAGGCTGGCCCTGAGCTCACTATGTAGCCTAGGCAAGCCTCGAACTCAGCAATCCTCCTGCCTCTGCCTCCTGAGTGCTGGGATTACAGGCGTGAGCCACCACACCCGGCAAAAGAGTTTTTGTTAATGGAGGAAAAACCAACAATTCGAGGCCAACAGCTGAGGCTGTCCAATAACCACCTTCCTTGCTGCAGTACTAGGAAAACCTACTCCTGAGATCACTTTTCACAGCCAGTCTTTGACTCAGACAAGTTCCCAGTCCACCCAGCTCAAGCCAAAAGCAAGAGATACGCCTTAACAACAGCAGATACAGTTGCAAAATTAGCTGCTGAAGGCTCCACAGAAAGGCCAATAAAGTAAAACAAACACTGTCAACAACCCCAGCTCTAGATATTCTTGATGTGACCAGATCTTTCAACTTGTTTGTCAACAAAGGAAGACATGTAGCTTAGGGGTTCCTAACCCAAAAGACTGGGCCCTGGGAAAGTTCCATCACATACAGTTGAACCCAGGGGCCAGGGATTTAGCTCAGTGGTTCCAGCACCTGTCTGGCAAGTGCAAGGTCCCTGGTTCAATCCCTGATAGCCACACACAACAGTGGCGGGTATGGTGGTTCATGCCTGTAATTCCAGCACTAAGGAGGCAGAGACAGGAGGATTAGTGAGTTCTAGGTTTGACTGGGCTACATATTAAGCTCAGGGCCAGCCTGAACTACAGAGGGAGACCCTACCTCAGAGAAGAAGGAGGAGGAGGAGGAGGAGGAGGAGGAGGAGGAGGAGAGGGGGGGCGGAGGAAGAGGAAGAGGAAGAGGAAGAGGAAGAAAAAGAACTCAGATCCTGTAGCAAGGGGTGGATCCCCTGCAAACTATCTGCCCACTGAGTTTGGTGCTCAAGATCATGATTTTTTGGCCCTGATTAATAAACGTCTTGCAATCAGACTGGACATTCAGGCAAAACCCTTGTCTGACCCTCAGTATACCCTGTTCACAAAAGCAGATAGCTCAGTCGAAGGCAAAATTCACCGAGCTGGATACGTTGTTGTCACTACCAAAGAGATGCCCCCAGCCAGACCTCTTCCACAGGATGGGCCTGTACAAAGGGCCCTAATACAAAAGAAAAAAATAAATATTTCTGTGATTATGTCCCTAAACTGTTGTGCTTCTGTCTGTCAGAGATGTCAAACCTGTGCAAAGACTGAACCCTCATCAAAAGTTCAGCCTCCACCCAGCATTCAACTCTCTGCTTTTAAAGACATACAAATAGACTTCACAGAAGTCAAGCCCTGTAGGGGCTACAAATATCTCCTGGTACTTGTCTGCATATACTCCAGATGGTGAGAGACATTTCCTACTAAGACCAAAAAGGCAAGTGAGGTCTACAAGACTTTGCTAAGAAAAATCATTCCTAGGTACGGATTGCCCCTGGTTGTGGACAGTGACAATAGACCTGTATTCGTGACAGAAATAACTCACAAACTGGCTGAAATAAATCAAATGGATTCTACATGTAGTACACAGGCCACAGAGTTCTGAAAAGGTTAGAAAGATAAATAGAACCCTAAAGTCAGTTCTGACCAAATACCACCAGGAAACACGGGCACCATGGGTCAGTCTCTTCCTCATGACCCTTAGAGTTCAAAGTTCACTGAAGCCCACAATATATATATATATATATATATATATATATATATATATATATATATATATATATATATATATATATATATATATAT